>VZRQ01006447.1:101236-275142 GCA_013397975.1 Machaerirhynchus nigripectus | reverse complement strand
CGATCCGGGTGTACGCGCGGGTGAAGCCGCTGGGCAAGCGGCAGCAGGCGGGGGTACGCCGGGACTTGTGCCCCGGGGGGGCACCGGGGATGCCAGGGAGAGCCAGGGGCTGCCCGGGGACCAGCGTTCCCCGCTCAAGTGGGGGGCGTGGGGCGGGTCCCCTCCCCCTCAAGGGGCTCGGGCGGCTGGCTGGGGCGGAGAGGCTGATACGTGGGTGGGTGTGCGGTGAAAAGCTCCTGCGCTCCGAAGCCTTAGGAGGTTCATAAAACCACGAAGTAGAGGAGTTTAGGCTGTAACTGCTGGGGGAAGTGGGTGAGGAACTTACTTCCAGCCTAGTTATTAGAGAAGGGCTCCGCAGGAAAACACTTGACACGCGTCGCCCGGTTTGTGCAGTTCAACAGTGTTTTGAGTAAGGGAGGCGAACGTGTTGCTTCCCAGTGTACAGCTGCCCTCCCAAAGGACAATAAAGATAATGAAAGTGTTCCTGAGGAACCGTGCATTTAGGTCTCTTAATTGCTTTCTCGTTTTAAACCAGCACTTCTCGTCACAGCCTTTGTCTTGTAACCCTTCCTAATGTATTCTTCCAGATTTTTTTGGAAGGGCTTGCACGGGGGGCCGCCCTTTGTTTTTTATAAGATCACAGATATTGAAGTGGTTTAGTAAGCAAATTATATTAAAGAGGTTATGCTTTTGTTTCAAATATTATTGAAGTGTTTACGTGGTGACAGGATAATGCTGGTATGTGGTGGTTTTGTTGTGTAGTAGTTAAGGAAGATCTGCTCACATATTTAGTGCGATTTGTAAAAGGTTTATCTCCAGACAATTATAGGTGCTAAGCTTAGGTAAGTGTTATATCTAAGGATAATGCTGTTCTATTTATGAAATTACTGTGTGAATCCATATCCATCCTTATTAGAGTTATTCAGTTGATGATGAGGAACCTCTGCCCAGTCTGGAGATTACTGTGCCACGTGACTTAGCAGATGGGTTCATCAATAATAAACGAGAAAGCTACAAGTTCAAGTGAGTATAAAACTTATCTTTGTATCCTCTGCCTTTAGTGATTGACAACACTATGTGTAGTGACACATATATATAGAATCAGGACAAGTCTAATTTTAAAATTAAATTATAGTATAGATGAGTTTGTTTTTATATAACTCCCTTGACAAGAGGAATATTTCACCATATGCTCTTCACTACAATGGGTCTGATAGCATTGGATAAAATTGTCATACTATTGTCTGTGTGTTGCAAGTCATTACGCATTGCTAAGTCTCATCTCAAAGATTCATTTATCAGTTCTGTTTCTGCACCTTGTTTTGAATTTGTGTATGAAGACTGAAGCAGGACTGTGTGTTCTCTTGTGATATAATGAGTTGCCATAGTCTGGCTGAACAAGTCTTGATGTAAAACATTGTTTAGAAACTGTGTTTCAGACATAGGCAAAGCAAAGTAAAGAAAATCAGAAATCGTTGAAACAAATCCTTGGTTGTAGAATGTAAATATTTTTTAGAAACTTAAAATCAGTATAGCAATATCAAATATTTTTATTACTTCAACAGAAAAGTGAGACAATACTTTAAAATTTTGATGATGAATAAAGCTAGGTATATAATCACCTCTAATGATGAGGTTGAGACTGTCTTTTTCCAATTTGGATATGCTTTGTCTTTTACAATAAACAACAAGTAATTTGTTTCTCTTAAAAAAGAGAGCTCCACATAAACAACTGCAGCTCAGACTGATGTCATTTTACATCAGCTAAGGTAATCTGCTTGGAAAGAGAGGAGCTTCCCTTTCCAAATAGATTAATATGCAACATTTTCTCAGGTTGCAGATGCCCAAGCCTGACTTAATGAATGCTGATCTTTTTGTCTGACTTTATAATTTATCAAAAGCTCTGTAGAGATGGATTTTGAGAAACCTTATGCCTTATTATCTTTAAGACAATGCAAGAATAATTGCTTGAGTTACTTGAGTGATTAAACATTAGCAGGATAGAATATATGTTTTGTGTATGGCATTTGTCTGTGATACTGTACCCACTGCATGGGTCAGTACAGTGCCTTTCTACACACCCAGTGTCTAAGGCCTTTCTGCACACCCTGGGAAGTTCTGTGGAAGTATAAAGTTCCAGACAGGGGGGCAACACAGCAGGGCACCAGCAGTACAGGAGGCTGCTGGAATGTGTGGATGACAACTTTGTAACATACAGTTAAAAAGCCAATCAGGATATTTGCAAACGTGGACAAAATGTTGAGGGATATTAAGCCTGGAGGTAGCTTTGACTGCAGTGGCCATGAGATAGTGAAATTCACGGTACTGAGAAAAGGCAGTAAGGCAAAAAGTAGGATCGCAACTCTGGACTTCATGAATGCAGACTTTGGCTTGTTCATGGATCTGCTTGAAAGAATTCTCCGAGACACAGTTCTGGAGAGATGTCCAGGAAAACTGGCTGATTTTCAAGGATCACCTTCTCCAAGCTTAAGAACAATCCATCCACGTGAACAGAAAATGATGCAAAGGCAGCAGGAGGCCTGACTGGATGAGGAAGCATCTCCCGACTAAACGGCAATATTAAAAGTAGGGGTAGAGTGGGTGGGAGCCCTGTCACGTGACCCAGGAATGCTATGTGAGGAATGGAATCAGGAAAGCTTAGATAACCACACAGTGAGGGGTGCTGAAAACAGCCTGAGCTGCTGGACTCAGAGGGTTGCATCAGGGGCTCAGAGGGCTGTCAGATGGGCCAGCTGGAGGCCAGTCACTGGTGCAGCCAATACGAGGGTCCAGTCCTGTTTAGCGTTGATGACTTGGGTGATGGGACCAAGTGTATCCTCAGCAAGTTCACAGACAGTATGAACCTGAGAGGGGTGGTTGATGCACCAGCTATTCCTGCTGACCTCAAGAGACTGAAGAAATGGATCAATAGGAATCTAATAAAGTTCAAAAAAATGAAATACCAAGTCCTGCTCCCACTGAGGAATAACCAGGGCAGGCCTAAGACTGACTGAAAGCAGAAATGCACACCCTGTATACTGGTAGACAAAAAGTTGAACATCAGTCAGCAATACACCATTTGCGGCAAAGAAGGTCAACTACCCCTGGGCTGCATTAAGAAGAGCATTGACAGCAGATCAGGGAAGTTGATCCTTCCCCTCATCAAAACCAGCAAGATCACATCTGCAATTCTGTGTCCAGTTCTGGGCTCCAGCAAAGGGACATGAAGACGATTAAGGGACTGGACAGTCTAACGTGTGAGGAGAAGCTGAGGGACCTGAGACTGTTCACCTCAGAGAACGCTCAAGGTGATCTTAGCAATGTCTATTAACACCTCATGGGGGAAGGGGAGATACAGAAGATGGAACCAGATGCTTCTCAGTGGTGCCCATGTGCAGGGCAAGAGTTAATGGGCACAAACTGAAATACGGGAAATATCACAGAATTGTAGAACAGCTTGTGTTGGAAGGAACCTTAAATATCACCTGGTTCTAACCTCCTCTGCCAGTAGACCAGGTTGCTAAGAGCTTAATGCAGCCTGGCCTTAAACGCTTCCAGGGGTGGAGCATCCATAGCTTCTCTGGGCAACCTGTTCCAGTCCCTCAACACTCTCTCAGTTAATAATTTCTTCCTAATATGTAATCTAAACCTACTCTCAGTTTGAAGCCATTCCCCTCTGCACTGTCATTACATGTCCTGGTAAAAAGTCCCTCTCCATCTTTCTTGTAGGCTCCCTCCAGGTACTGTGAGACTATGACTAGATCACTCCAAGGCTTTCTCTTTTCCAGGTTGAACAATCCAAATTCTCTCAGCTTTTCTTCAAAGCAAGGGTGCTCCATCCCTCTAATCATCTTAGTGGCCTCTTCTGGACTTGCTCCAACAGGTTGATGTCTTTTCTGTGCTGGTGATCCCACTGTGAAGTGATCAAATACTGGAACAGGTTGCCCAGAGAGGTTGTGCGGCCTTCATATGTGGAAATAGTCAAAATCTGACTGGACAGAACCCTGTTCTGGGTGGCTTTGCTTTGAGCAGAGGGGTCAGAGCAAATGGTCCCTTCCAACCTCAAGAATTCTGATTCTATAAAATAAATGCAAATATTTTCTATAGAAAGTGACAAAACATACTGAATTAAATATCTCCTTGTGACCTATAGTAATTGTGCAGCAGAATGAAGGAAATAGCTTGAAAAAAATGTGAGCCTGGCTCTACTGGTGGGATGCTGTATTTGGTTATAGTGTAATCTATTTATCCAGGATTCAGTGTGGTGCCAGTTACAAACACTAATTCTCTTGATAGATTTAAAATACGGTTTATTTTTTTCTAAGCCACATCATTTTATCAGAGGATTTTATTGTACAGATCTTGTCAAAGCAGCTCTGTGTACAGCCTATTTATGTACAATAGCACAACAGCAAGCTGTGGTTAAGACTACAGGGAAAACATTGTACCAAGTTATGTAAGCCTAATGATGTAAACATTGACTATTGCAAACACAAACAAAAATGTATGAATCAAGTAGTGTTTTAACATTCTAAGCAATTATTATTTGCTTAATATTTTCAGATTTCAGAAAATTTTTGGTCAAGACGCAAAACAAGATGTGATTTTCGACAGCATTGCCAAACCAGTAGCAGAATGGTACGTTGTTGATCTTGCAAGTAACCAGGGAGAAGCTATTTCTGCTTTTGTTGTATTACTCAGAGGAGAGCTGGCAAGTCTTTGTCTTGTTGTAAAAGTGGATTGATGTTCTAATTTTCTAAATACTGACATGTCTGAATCCAGGAGATATAAAATCCCCTGAGAATTTTACACATACTAAGGCTCCATTTTTGACTCTTAAAATAGCAATGCTACTGTTGCCTCTTTTGTTATATAGCCATAGAAATCCATGCCCAATTCTTTTTTTTTTGTCTGTAATATAAGCTGACTTCATTGCCTTAGAAAGAATTCCCTCTATAGTTTCATGAAGAGGTAAACCTAATGAAAATCTTATCCCCCCATATAGTTTTCATTAAGTTAGGGACTCTCATTCATATCTGTGGAGATATTCCTAAATCTTGTCCTTATTACGTTTGTCTTAACATGTAAGGCAGTGCTTTTGGCACTGATGGTTTTTTTTCTCCTCCATTTTCATAATCAAACAATGCTGATATCTGACAGTTTGCAAAGGCAAATATTTAAGTCTGATGAAGACTTCTGCATTCACTGTGTGGGTTGAATGCCACTCTGAAACAGGTGGATTTTCCAATATGCCGTTCTCTTTGCTCGGTTTACGGTCTGCATTGCTGAAGTTTGTACTGGTTTTAGTGAGGGAAAAAATCCCATGCTGGAGGAAGCAGAATTTCTGCATAGTGTTTGCTTGGTCATCAAACTTACCGCTCAAAATCCAAACGTGTGAGTTGGGAAGTATTGCTTCAAGTGCCAGTTTGCTCATTCATTGTCTGACCCATCTGTTGGTTTAAGCTATGATTCCGCAAATTATTCCTCAAGCTATTGCACAGTCCTATGTATAGCACTGTAGGAAAAGAAACATCTTCAGCTTGACACTAAGCCTTTCTCAAGTTGTTCCATGGAAGAAATATATATCTATCTCTTTGTAATTTTGTTTTCTTTCTTCCCACCCCTCCTGTTTCTTCTCTAAAGTCCCACATAAAGCAGAAAGGTATTTGACAGTGAAAATGAAGAGCCAGTGAATTTGAAACTTCATTAGAATAAGCTAAGTAGACTTAAAAATGCTTATGTTATTTTCTCATCCAAAAAATATTTCTTTGCTTATCTGACATTATCACACATAGTTTCAGATTAGCTCTTACACTTAATTTTAAATATTTCTGGGTTTAATGTTGACTGCAGGAAAAAATCTTTACCTTATTTGAGTGTGTTTGGAAAGAGAAGGGTTAAAAATCTCATTGTTACCTACTATGGACTTAATTATCCTGAATAAAAGCTCAGAGTATCAAAATTAACTAGTAAGAGACTGGCTAATTTTTTTCCCTTTGGAGTGTTTTTCTAGAATATGGAAGTGTTTTCCAGTTGAATAATTAATCTATACAGTGATCTAATAAACAGGAAGGGGTATTCTTTTCTTTTATTTCAGTGTTAGCTGATAAAAGGCTTTCTTTATATATTAATTTTCTCCATTATGTGGGCTTTAGTTTTGGGGTTTAGGTATTTTTAAGTACTTGAAAGTACTTAAATGCTATTAAAATCAATCGTGTTTAGGTATACAATTATCTCCAAATAGCTGAGTGTTTATTTTTAATGCTAAAATTGACTTAAAAAACCATTCTTAATGAAATCAAGATTTTATCTCTGAGCGTTATAATGTGGTAAAACTTGTATTCTAAATGATGTTTGTGTTCTTACTGATAATACTGAAGGATAATTTTACTTCTGTTTTTATAATAGAGTAGACAATAACTGAAGTACGCTCATGTTTTTATCCACTACCTTAATTTTTTACCTCTTTTTAGACAAAAATATCTTCAGCATCATGAGGTTCCTTGGCTAATGGAGTCCTGAACTGGGCCTGAAATTTATTTCACTCTATGGTTAATGACACCATTTTCCTTTCCATCATGGGACAATAAGAATTGCCCTGTTTCTCTTAAAGACCACAGTTTTTCATAGCAAAATGTTCTTCGTTATTTGTTTCTTTCAAAGTCAACATTCTCTTGCATGAAAAAGCTGTTGCAAATACACACATTTCTGTTGCTGGAGTCACTTTACTAAGGGAACAGTTTTTGTGAGTGTATTGCCAGGGAAAAGAAAGTAGCAGGAAAATGTCAATGAAATAGTTCACTAACATTTTGAGGCTCTTTTTCATGCATTCTTACAGTCCTGAGAAAATTCACTTAGAGACTTGAATGCTCAAAAAAAAATTCTTGGGCATTGTTTAAACTAAAACCAGAAATGCAATGCTCGGGATTCTAAAAATCTCTCTAGTTTGTTCTTGGATGGATGGAAATTGGATGCAACTTTCTTTTCTCTTTTTCTTTTTTTTTTTTTTTTCCTTTTTAAGTGTGTTTTCTTTGATGTTGGGCCACTACTTCTTTTTCAGTAAGTCCAGTTACATTGTCATCTTGCCTGTGGTTTCAGAGGCACCAGACATTAGTTTAATTTGCTTCTTCAGTCAAAAGTGCCAGCCTCTGCAAACCATTATAAGCATGTGATTTGGTTGAACTTTATTACGTTTTTTTCTATCCTTGAGTCATCTCTTACATTCTTTCTTTTCCTTTTAATTTTAAATATATATTCTTGATAATGTTTTTGTGCAGAGTCAACTTGGTGTTTAAGACTAATTCTGTTACTTTATCTAAAACAGGGAAAATAAATAACATCCTACTTTGACAGTTTGCTCATGATTAAGCATTGCTTTAGCCTCACAACTAAATAAGGGTACTCTTAAAATGTTTCAAATAATAGTAATATGATTATGTATGCAATCAGGAATTAGGTAGAAAATGTTAACTGTTTTGAATTAGTTGGATTTTCAGTTCTAATATGGCCAATGTTTTAGTATTAGATTTTTTGATTTATTAAAAAGTAACATTTGAAACGATTTTCTCTTCAGATGTCTCAAGCAAATAAGAAATAGCTCAGCTGTTTATAAAACTAATGGCAATCACCTGTTACCTTTTGAAAAATCTGATGGCCTTGAGGATAATGCTCCCATTACTTCAGGTTCTGGTTTCTTCTTTTGTGCTATGTTTTTCCTAAGAGTTAGCATCTGTAATATATAAACTATTTCAGTTTACTCTCTTCTGGTTTTGTGGGTTTTTTTTTTCTGCTGTGTATTCTTACAGAAAATGTAGTAAAAATATTCTTATTAACAATTATCCATTTTGTACCTGGATATATCTGTCACACAGTGTTGAAAGTAGTGGTTTGGCTCATCTGCATCACAAAGACCTGTAGAATCTATGTATAGCAAAAGGTCCCGTTGTTTTGGATGGCAGCTTGAAAGAAATGTAGCTTAAACTTTCCCCTAAATTGAGAAATTAGATAATAATGCTAGCTGTTCTATCTCAAAGGGAGTACAACTGTGAGGAAACAAAAAGTGAAAAGTGTCATTGATGTTTCTTCTCAAATGACTACTAGTTGCTTGTGTTTGTTTTGACTTCAATTGTGCAATTTAGAATTGTTCAAGAATGGGCTGCCTATTATTAAGTTACAGTTTGACAGCTTTGATTCAGAATATCTTTGTGTCACTTATCTGTTGCAGTGTTTATGGTGAAATTCTAAGTATATTTAGAGATCTTAGTCAAAAAAGAAAATATATTACTTTATTTTTTTTCTATAGGAAAACTTCTGAAATTTCTAAGGAAACTTGCCTGCGCTAATCTCTCAAAAACAGCTACATGCACGTTTGGAAATCAGTTTTGTTTTTTAAAGAGGAGGCATTACCAGTTTGGATTTCTTCCACAAATCTGGCAAAGACATAAAGAAAAAAATGTCATACTGAGATACTTTGTTTATTTTAATTAAAAGAAACTTCAGTCTGACCTCCAAGTGTTAGAAGATACCTGAAAGCTGAGTCTCTGTAAAGACAAATTCTCCTGAAAACTTATTTTCCAGATCCTTGAAATTAAGTTCTTCCTTCATTTTGTCTTCAATATAATTTGGGGGGCCTGGTTTTGCCAAGACTGTGTTATTTTATTTTTTTTAATATCAATGAATTGAGGTTTTTTGAGATAGAAGGAAGGAAGGAAAGTGAGAGACATTGGTAAAATTTTTCAGGTCTGCAAGAACTGAGATAAAGAGAAGGACCAACAGTATCCAAATATCAAAGAAACTGGTGTTTTCTGCTTTTTTCATTAGTCTAGTATTTTATAGTTATTGAGTATTTGTTTCAACCACATGCCTTTATGTTTCTACTCATTTAAAATGAAGATGGCAGAACTCAGGTAAAAATAAATATGAAGCTGAAATAAACTAACAAAATAAAAGTAAATAAGTTTTTAAGATGAAAGTTGTTCAGGATTTTCTCTTACCTACTTAAAACACTTACAGAATTTAGTCTTATTAGTAAGGGTTTTTCATTAGTTTATTTATTCACATTATAAAATTTGTACAAAACTTTCACTTTGAACTTTTTCAACAAATCTGAATAATTAGTTAAGAAGGGATCTCTGTAGGTCATCTGGACCAACCTTCAGAGTAAAGCAGGTCTAGCTTCTAGGTCACGTTTCTCAGGCCCTTGTCCAGTAGAGCTTCAAAAATGTCCAAAGATGGGAATCCCACAATCCATCTGGGAACCTGTTCCAAGGCTTAACTGCTCTCACTATGAAGAATATTTTCCTTATACCTACTTGGAGTTTCTTCCCTTGCATCTTGTGACCACTGCTTTGTGTTCTACCACCGTAAGCCTCTGGGAGGAGTTTGAATCCATCTCTAACGATCCATTGCAGAAGGTAGTATTTAGGTACATGTAAGGCTTTCTTTTCTCTGGGTTGATAGGAAACAGTTCACTAGACTTCTTGTGCATGATGTCCTGCAGCCTGAACTAAATTGGTTCTATCAGTCTCACTCATGTTTCTTTAGAGCATTTTTCATCTACTGGGGAGCCCAAAACTGGGGACAGAACTCAGGGAAGAGAGTTTCTTTTCTTTTTNTCTTTTCTTTCTTTTTTTTTTTTTTTCAAATTTTGAAGGCAACGGTCCTGTTTTACTCAGCAAAAACAGTGCAGCAGTAGAGGAAGCAGAGTTCTTGGTTATACTTAGGCAAAAGCCTCCCTAAAGTCTCATTAACAATGAGCACAGAAACATATGAAAAGTTCTGTGTCCATAAGCTTTAAATAGAACAAATGATCTTCACTGGAAATTAAAACAAAATGTAGTCAGAAAATCCAACCACAATAAAACAACCTCAGTCTGCTTTCAACCTCTGTCTACTGTCACTGGGCTTTTACCACTATTTATATTGTCTCAGATACTCAAGGACAAAGTACTGAATGATATTTTAGACTGTAGTAACTACCCATAAATTGTCTAGCTCTCACTTGAGGAATTTCTCACTTGAGGAATGTTAGGCGGTTGTAAACATAACATATCTATCAATTTAAGTGGAATTGCTTCCATGAGTTATACTTCTGTATCACACTCTGTTCAGGAATTAGACATCTTTCAGGAATGAGACAAGGAATGAGAGTGACTGGAAATGCCAGTACACAATTCTGTAATGGCACTCATTTAAAGAGGGGTCTGAAATGAATTTTCAAATTAAAAGTTCATATCTCACTGTGCATATTTTTGAGTCACCACTAATTACAACTTAGAACATGCAAGTTATTTTATAAGTGAAGAAGAAAATTTGAGGTGAAAACACCCACAGGGTGTTGCTCTCCTTTACAATCTTGGAAAAACTGTCCTATGCCTGATAATGGATAGTTTCTCAAAGTACAAAGTGCAGAAGAGAAAGCATGTTGTAATTCATTTTTCAGAAAGCCCAAACTGATTTTCTTGAGCAATCATCATTACATAAGCTCTGATGTAAAAATACTTGGGTTATTAAGTGGTATTAAAGTTGTACTGAAAGTGGAATATATAAGGAACATTTGCTTCAGCTTTCTGTTCTTCTATTATGTCTCTTTTTCAAAACAAGAGAAGTATTGAGAGTATTCCATGTTAATTGGAAAAAATATTTGTAGAATGTATGTTGGGAGTTTCTAAGGTATTGGATGTACTTCTGCTGCATGCAGATAAGTCTAAATCCTGTACTATGTTCAAGCATTTACAGCAGCAAAAAGTCTGCATCAAATTGGCCCCATAAAACTCTGTGACATATTGGCAAGTTGGTCATCGAATTGAATAAGCTGTACATCATGATCTTTCTTAATGATACTTTGCAGGTGGAGAATTCTTTCCCGGTGGATATTTTAGTATTCTGGTTAGAAGAATACTAAAAGTATTGCAATTTCTGTGGGAGGTGTTTTGATAGTCTGTGTCATAGCTGGAGGTAAAACTTGAACATTTTTAATTTATCTCATCATGTTGCTGTCATAATATATGATTAGGTTTATTTAGCAGTGGGATCAAATCAGTCTCCTTAGTCAGCTGTGTGCACAAACGACATTTTGCTTGGAAAAGGTGTGTTTTAAATTCTCAGCAACGTGTAGGATATATTCAATATTTTCTTTTTGTTTTAACTTGTTGCTGTTTAGCTCTGTTAGGTGAAGCACAAGCTGTTGTGTTTCTAAAAACCAGCAGCAAGTTTTCAGTGCTTGATTAAAAAAAGAAGCATTCAATTCTTTGGGTAAAATTTAAGAACAGATCTAATCCTTTTCTAAATTTTAATCATCCTGAAGAGGACATATAATTTGAGGATAAATTATAATGCACAATAAAAGGATAAAGAAGATTTAGGCATGTAATAAACAATAATTATTCATACTTTGGGAGTTGCTTGCCTGCAATTAATGCTATTATTTTATTTCTTTCTCTGCACTGTCGTATTCTGATTTCCACCAAGCAAAATCGTTTTGCACAATTTCATGTTATTCAATGATACCAACTTTGCTAAAGAGACTTGCTTATTGCATAAATACTTCTTGATGAGCTCATAATACTTAGCAGGTAATCATGATGTTTCTTCACAAATATTTTGCTTTAAATTGACTTTTCTTACAGTGATCAAAAAGATGAGACTGACATTTGTCATCCCACCCACCTTAACATGCAGCAAACATATGTAGATGTGGCTATGTAGATGTACATGTTTCCATTTCCAATTAATATATCAAGCAAACATTATTTTTTCTTATATTCAGTTTTGTGATATGTGAGTCTTCATATGACTAGACCACATGTATTTTCACTGAAACACAAAAAATAAATATTCAGTTTAAATAGATATTTTTACCAAGTGTTGACATAATTATCATTTATGCTACAAAATCTGGAAATCCTGATATTCTGGCATCATTAGTTAAATCTAAAATACTGAGATTCAGTTTGAGTAGTTCTGCTCTCTTTGAATGTGGAGCTTTTGACTTTTTGGGGCCTTTCTTGGCAGTCATGAAACTCAGATCATGAAACTCAGATCAGATAATGTGTGGAAACATATTAATAAGAAGCCATGAAGACAGCTCAGTATTTCAATGACAAAATGAAATACAACTTTTTGCAGATGTGTTGCATGTCTGTGTTTTCCCTGAAATGTCATGGTTTTCGTGGAAATCTTACCTTAACAGAATTTGAAGTCTTGGGCAGGTTTCTTTGAGATGTCCTTACATGCAGGAATTCAGGCCAATGAGATTTGTCCCCTTTTCAATGCATCTTATTGTTCACAGGTATGAATTTCAACAAGTCAGACTTATGGCTCATGCACATGACAACTTCAGTTTTTCCTTTACGTTTAAGTTGGTCTAAATTTTTCAGATAGAAACATGGAATATGTGGTTTTAAACAGTACAAGCAAAGCTGAATCAACAAATTATTTGTTAGAAACTGACTTTTTTTACATCTATTATTCTTTTCTTCTTATAAAAACAAGGTCTATCACAAAGTGTTACAAATATATGCCTGCGTGTTTTAGTGAATAATGAAAATGATCCCTCTGAATTCTGTAATAGAATGCAAAAAATACAAAAATTTAGAGATTTTAGCCATCATATTTTAAAGTTATTTTTCTCTGTAGGAGATGTTTTTAGTTCCAGCTTGGTATTGATAAAAAAAACAAGACCCTCCAGTAATTCTGATAATCATAACTCTGGTAAAATGTGCTACAGACAGATTTTGCCAGCAGTATTTTAGCTAATCTGTCTGGAAGTCATCCATGAACTTATGAACAGGGTGCTATACAATGTTACATAAGTGCATGAAAGATCTTTTCTGCAAAGCCTCTCCTTAGATTATGGGTCTTTGATGTGTTTTGTTTGAAGTAGTAAAGAGACTATTTATTCAACAAAATATCTTCTTAACCATGCCAAAATACAGCTTTCAGAGAGAAAAAAAAATACACAAAGTTCTGGGTATTCTCGTAACACCGAGGGGGCATGACTGAAAATACCCTTTTAGTGTATGATTTTTATTTATGCATGGTTTGAAGTCCTTGCATGACTACCATCACTATCCATGTCAACTTGTGTAGTTTCAAATACTAAGTTTAACAAAAAATTGGGACTTTTGTTCAGAGGCTCTGAAGAGCAAAGATGCAGACTTTTCCTGTGGAAACTGATGTCTTGCAAAGTGGGTTTTGCTGAAAAGGCAGAAGAGAGTTGCTGATTCTCCACCACCTTTCCCAGCAAAGAATCACTTCCACTACTGTTGGAGACAGCTTTAATTTGCAAATGAGAATATTCAAGGATCCCTGTGGTAGATGCTGTTTAGAAAATATGCTCTTCTCTTGTCATGTCCTAATGTTCCCAACATCATGTCAAAAGTTAACAACTTTTTTTGGTACCTGCTGCAGTTATCTTTCAAGATTAAAGGGGGAATGTGTATATTTTCTGCTCACTATACTAACTTCTAGCATCTGAGGTACCCTTCACTTTGCCAAAGGTAATTATTCAGTACAGTTTGGTATTGTTTTCTTAAACAGCATTTTATGTGTGACTGAAGGCTTATGAAAGTTTTTGAGCTTTTTATTTTCCTAAAGGAACTGTGCATCTTGGGTTGAAAATACTATGTACAAATCTTAAACTTCCTGAGTATTTAGTAAATAGATATTGGTTTAATTGATTTCTTGATTGATTTGGTATTAGTCCATCTACATATAATTACCCCTTTAGTGTTAAATTCCATAGAACAATGAACTAAAATTAGATTTATGGAATTTTGGCTGGGGTTTTGTTGACTTGAAGTACTTAGAAGTAGAAAAGAGCAAACTGTATTTCCAACAACTATTTCCTATGGTGATAATTTGTCCACAAGCCTCATTGTTAAAACATCCTGTATTGTCATTGATTCCAAATGAAGTTACTCAAAAGAGGTGTGAATACGACACGTAAGACATGGATTTTTATGACTTAATCCATGTAGCCTTTATCACATACAGATCTTTGAAATTGACATTGACTAATATTTACAATGTTATACTTAGAATCGTAGTTATACATCTTCAGTTTTGAAATGTGTTCTTTCATAAGTATATATGTATACACAAAACCTTAATTTTGTGTAGTTCTTAAGTTTAATTCTTTCTCCACAAGCCGATGTGGTGGAGGCTTTTCCTTTTCACTGCATCTTCCACTCTACTCTTTCCAGGAGGCGGGATCTTAGTCTACATCTTGCTTCTGAGCCAAAGGAGCTTTGTCAGTCCTGCCTGAATTCCTAGGCCCTTGTCTCTTATAAAAATGTTTTACTTCTTAGACTTAGAACGGGAATTCGTTCTCCATCCTGTCCTGATGGAGTTGCATGTTACTCTTAGAAGACCTTGCCAGCAGTTTCACTGGTATTATTGGTAGTCTTCTTTCCTTACAGGCTTCCTTAGCACCTCAAGCAGGCTGTCCTTAAATTGACTTGGTGGTAGCTGTAATACATGCTGAATCAAAGAAATGAGTGCTGTAAATATGGACAGGATGCAATTATTTGTATATATATAATTATACACACACACATATTGATACACACAAATTGAGAAAATGAGATTGACTTTTACCTCAGAGTTTAAGGAACATAACTGTGGAATCAAAATCATCCATGTAATGCAATATTAAGATTACTTATAATTGCATTGGATTATGAGAATGCATTATTGACATGGATATGTTCACATTTTATGAACTTGCAGGGTTTTCTGGAAAATTTTCCAGAGCTGTGCTGATGCACTGCAAAAACTATAAGAAATATATGAATCAAATAGCAAAAAGAAAACTCATTGACTTTTGTAGCTGTTTTTGACAGCATATGGTATGTGACATTTTACCCTGTGCTTACATGTGAGGTGATTTGAATTAACAGCTTTTCCTGAAGTACAGGGACATCAAGTTAATAGTTTGCGGCCACACATTTACTAGTTTTTAACACATTGTAATACACACCTTTAAAGAAGAGAAGGAGTAAGAAAATTTAACAACCCCAAATGCTAGCTCTGAAGAGCCGGAGAGCTCTTCTGTACAAGCTGAAGAGCAACCGTATTGTGTCAGAGTAAGGTTACATCTATGTTGTCTCTCACAGGGACTAACAGACAATGCTCAGAGGGAAAAAGTAAACTGTGTAAGCATGTAGAGATGCCTCCCCCATGTGTTCTCTTAGTCTTTAGTTTAGGGACTTTCTGATTTCTCTGAGTTTAGTAGACGTGAAGAAATATTTTTTTGTGATTTAGTCCTGTCTCTGCTGAAGCCTGTGTGACATTTGAACATGCAAAACATGTTTTGGATGTTCAAATCCGAAGTGTGGCAAAGAATTGCACAACTTAACTACAATTTGCTTGAAGAATCATTTCCCCTTGCTAAGTTTGAATCTGCCATCTCTGAACTTCTGCGGATACCCCCACCTTCTGACAACTCATTACTGTCGTCAGCATTCAGATATTGTGACAGAGGGCACTAGAAATTCCTAAGATAGATGAATGAGGTGTTTTATCATAATAATTGTTTTGATTTTTAACATCTGGAATCTAATATCTATACATTCAGTCTTTGCGCGTTTTGGGAGCAGATGTTCACTACAACTCCTTTCAACATGTTTCTGTTTTTGTCCTTGACATCCTACTGTAAGGGGTTAAAATAAGCAATTTGGCAACTACTCAAGCCTTTAAATAAACTTTACTAAGTTGGAGAATCATTGCATTTCTTGTGGCGCCAGACCAGCAGCCATCTATATACATCTTTCTTTTCCTCTTTTGCAAGGGTTGTTTTCCCCCTTCTTATTTATTAAAATCCTAGTTTATTTGTCACTTTTTTAATAAACAAAATGCACAAGAATTATTTTTGCTTTTCATTTTGTTTAACAAAATTAGTAGGTCCTTAAGCATAGTAAATCCAATCCAAGCTTATCTACTGTTTGGAGGAAATCAGGTGGAAGTCAGTGGTGACAGTGTTGTGGATTAGAGAAAGGTATTTGAACTGAACTTTGATTAGATGCTTCTGCAAATAGAAGTAAGAGGTGTGCAAAAGATGAGTCGGAATGCCATTTCATGCTATACCATTACACAGCGATTATGGCTGTTCCACAGAATCTTCTTGTACAGTTATAACAGAAAAGTTTGCTATTACCAATGTGTTTTTCCGTGTTTTCATAGTAAATGAAGATTTTATTACACTGATTTCAGCACAGGTTCTCCTGCATACTCGTATCCAAGGATAGTCTGATAGTTCAGTATAGTCATAGTCTCAGAATAAAAACTGACCCCGGTATAACAGTATCCTTACATGAGTTTCTAATCACAATATAGCTTTCTCTGTTTGCATTTAATGGAGTCCTATTTGAAATATTTCTAGATTCTTGTAGTGTATCAGTGGCACAATTCCTGACATCTACAGTCTTAAAGAGATTAAATACCATCCTTGCAAAAAATCATCTGCCAAACTAAAAAGTATGAAAAGGTCATGTAAATAGTAATAAGTATGATCAGCTAATAATGGATTACGTCAAAGCATCAAGAAATCCTCCCATTCTAGATAGTTTTAAGTTCTATAGAATCTAGAATACGTATCTTGAAGTTTATTTTTGTATTACCAAAGACAGTTGCCATGTAATTAAGAATTACTGTTAATTGTATTTTGGTTCTATACAAAGTTGATCATGGAAAATATGTTCTGCCTTAAACATTAATTATCTTCCTTTTTTAAATTATATAGCGTTTTGGCTGGATATAATGGTACTATCTTTGCATATGGTCAGACAGGCAGTGGCAAAACTTTTACCATCACAGGAGGAGCAGAACGTTACAGTGATCGAGGCATCATTCCCAGGACTCTATCTTATATTTTTGATCAACTGCAGAAGGTATGGGACATTATTTTCTGTTTATTTTTAATGTCTGGTTTCAAATATTTAACTATTGCTAAAGGTTGTTTTTACAATAGTGTTACAGGAAGCCCTAAAACTAATGCTGAAGAAAACATCTAGCTTGGCACAGTACTTACTGTCTGCAAGAATATATTTTGTAATTGTTTTGTTTACCTGGTTTATTGCAGTAGTTTGAAAATAATGGGCATCATTGGAGGGGGGTTTGTAGTTTGAAAACCCAGGCTATTTTTAGTTGGCGCAGCATACATTCAGACCACACAAGTGGTTCTCCTTGTCTACCACTTATATCAGCTCCACTCTGGTTTTGTATTGCATGCATTGGATTGCATTTTGACATTCTATGCAGTGAAATGAGTCAATAAGTGAAAGGATGTGCCAGAGTAAGCACACTGATTGTTCGTTATGTTTATTATGTTTGTGAGAAATTTCCTTTTCTTTTAGTATCTGAAACACTTACATGAGTGAACACAGTCAATTATTCCAGTGCTTTCATAATTATAGGAGGCAAAAGTGAAGAGAAGAGTCTGGTGTCATTTATGTTTTGTCTCTTCATTTACTCCATCGGGCCTATGACTCATTAATCTTCACATTTTAGCAAAGCTATTTAATTAAGCCAATTTAAATATTATTTGACATTAACATAGATCATTCCGCTGTGCCTTTATACTCTGTCATTCATGTACTACAGAGCACCAATCTGTATGCATAAGGGCATATATCTCAGTCACATTAATATGCCCTGTCTCAGTAGGGTTAACAATAGTAATTACTTTAGCTCTTTGGAAGTATGGCTTTGGCAGGTAAATGTACACAGCATATTGCAGGTGCACAAAAACTTGCCATCGTGGGAATGGAAATGAAAAAACACCCACATGATCATGTTACCTTGGACCTTCTGCTGCACTCACACAACCCCCATGGAGGACTTTTGTTGTGGAAAGTGAACAGGTTTATTGTGCAATCGCCAGCAACAAACAGCGTTAACACACTAACATTCTTTTCTAATGTTAATTATGTAATAAAAACAAAATAGAATGAAAAATATCTAGTATGTTTGTCTCCTTCTCGGCACAGAAATAATAATGTTTCCCTCTTCAGACTGGGTTTTGGGTCAAAAGCTATACTTCGTTATGCTTATAGGCTATGTCGATTTTCCTGCTTTCAAATCATTGTTTCATATATTTTTTTTGCTTAGTGCATTTTAAAGAATTTCTTCTTGATGTTTTACCTTTCCTCTTGGCTTTCTTTTAATATCTTTCCCGTGATTCATTTCTTTATACCTTCAACTGTGGTTTGGAAAGTGCTCAAACAGGGGAGAAAAATCATCTGCCTTCTAACCCTAAGTAGGATGCAACAGGAGAAAGTGAAATCAGGGACACAAAATACAAGAGTTGTGAGAAGCTCTCACTTGGAGAAAGACAGTGCAATTTGAAACCGAGTAAAAAAACGTTTTTACCCTAAATGAGAAGCAAATCAAGCCCTTTGTTTTTAATAACATCTCCTTTTAATTTAGAAATTCTCCTATTTCCACAGCATCCTGTTTGAACTGTTCCTTACTACATTTTTTCCATCAATCTGTCATGTATCTTTTAAATGATGTCTCTTGAAATAGTGAACTGTCATTACCAATTAAAAAAAAAAAGGAAAATAATTATTAAATGAAAATGACAAGTTATATCACAAAATATTTTGCAAAACAACTGTAATGGATTGGATTACTAAATTTCTACTGTGATATGAGTGCTTTCACAGTGGCTTTGTCTACTGAAAAGAAGCGACTGTTTTTTTGGGTTTTTGTTTTGTTTTGTTTTGTTTTTTTAGTTTTGGAAATCATAACCCACTGTTTTGAGGTTTATGTTGTTTGGATTTGGCTTTGGGGCAGGGGAAAATTCTGTCTGCAAAACTCAGTTGTGTTAAATTACTTTTTGGCAATGTGTTTTACGAAAAGAATTGTGATTGTAGAGAACAGCTGACATCATATACAGTGCTCTAATGTTATGATGAAGAGAGTGAAAAGCAGTATGTTACTGATGTTTCTAAATGAAGTAAATCTTTTTTTTGTTGCTGTTTTTACTTTCTTTTTTTTCTTCTTCTTTAAGCATAGTCTTTCTATCCATAATATGAGGGTTTACCTTTTTATAATAACATTCTTTTTTTGGTGTAGAAGTGAAAAGTGTCATGTTTCATAGTTCTGTAAGCAGGCTCCCATGTCCTAAATATAAACAAACTCTTTTAGGTATAAGGAATCAATTAAAAATCCCAGACTAAACTCTTGGGCATATTCAGGTTTTGTGGGGGATTTTTGTTTTACTGGGTTTTGTGTGTGTGTTTGTGTGTCAGGTTTGCTTGGGGTTTTTTGTGTTTTTTTCCTTTCTTCTTCTTGAGTCCTTATGCATATGGTAACAGAAAACATGAAAGCATCACAAATTGAACATGTACACCATACCCAGGAAAAGGAAAAGAGATAAAGTGAGAAAATAACAAATTTGTCTTTTAATCTACCTCTGACTTCTGTTTCTAGCACTATTTTTTTTCTTTTCTTATTCAGGACAGCAGTAAAGTGTACACAACTCACGTTTCCTACTTAGAAATCTACAATGAATGTGGTTATGATCTGCTGGACCCAAGACACGAGGCCTCCAAAATGGAAGACTTGCCGTAAGTAATAAGATTACATAAAATCAAAACCACGAGGAATCATTTTCATATACCCTGTTGCATTGTGTGAGGACTTTCTGAAGTTGTGCTACTGATCTCCGTGTTATTTTAATCAGAGTATTTTCACAATTTCATCAGCATTGCCTAAATTTTCTGTTATTTTGTGTGCATGGAGGCTAGGGAGGCTAGATGGGAGTAACTGAAGGTGAGAGGATTAAAAGTGTTTGTTGCTATTACGCAGACGAGATCTCTTGCAGCACTGACAAGGAGAAGGTGCACTTGTTTTTCTCAAGGCAGCCTGTGTCCTTGTGTGTGGCAGAGACATGTAACACGTGGCATTTCCTTCCAACAGTAATGAGAAAAGCTTCCTGCTTCTATTTGGACCTTTTCCTTCAAGGATAATTATTTTTCTAGAATATGCAATTATAAAATAAGGTAAGTAACAGCTAGGAAATAGGCCACAAGGAACTCCAAAGAGCAGTATGCTTCCTTCAGAATGGATGGTTGTTCTAATAGTTGTAACTGGTCAGACACTAGCACCTGCTAATGCTTGGAGAAGAGTAGTAAACAAAGGTTTGTAGGTCATGAACACTCCACATGGTGAAATTAAAGATTTCTAATTCATAGGAAATCCAAATCCTAGTCTCCAAGTATGAAATAATAGTTTTTAGTCTGTGTTCTTCTTTAAATATCTAAGCAAACACTAAATAGGTGTGAATAAGTGAGTTGTTGACTGGAATTGAAAATGCCCTGAAATAATGCTGGGCACCATTAATTTTATCACTCAGCATGATGGTAACAGGCGCATGTAAACAGCAATGAAATCACTGCTGATACAAGAGCAGGAAACATACTGAAAATTTTCAATGGGGCAATAACACAAAATCAATAGGATTTTATATTGAAATAATTAATTATGTTTTTCACATACCATTTAAACATTTTATTAAAAAATTCTTCCAATACAATATTTTATTGTGTTTAAACAGAGCTTTATTTTTCCAAACAGTAGGGGGTATTTAGGACATGTATGTACAAAAAAATTTTCAAGATTGATCTGTACAAAAGAGGCTAGTCTAGAGATTATGAACACAGCAGACAAATGCAAAGTATGGGACTGGGCTGTGCATTGGTCTTGTTGTTTCACTTTCTTCACCTGTAAAATTGCAGTAAAATTTATCACTTTGTGACACATTGGTTCTATAAGGACTGTGTCTATTTACCCATATCATTCATGGCAAAATTTAAGATTCTAATTTAATTTATTACCTATTTCCTGTGCTATGCAGACAAAAAATTTTAATCAGAGGCTAATTTGAATAATAATTTAATTTTTATGTTCATTTTACAGTATGTAAAAAATAGTGTTACACTTTTATTCAACTTGTTAATGCTATTCAGTTATTCAAGTTTATTTCATTATTAATTTCATTTATTAAGTTATTTGAAATATTTTATCTAAAATCATTCCATTTAACATTTTATAAAATTGAGTTTATTCAATTCAAAGGAACTGGATTTTAATAATTTAATTGCAACTTTAAAACAGATATTTGGGGTCACGTGCACTGGAAAATATGTCGCATTTTAAAACTAGGTACTGAGTATTTGCTAATAGTTGTGGCTTTTAGAATTCTCAAATTAGTTTATGTATGGTAATTCAATTAAACTAAAGAATAACTCCTTGTTGTGCATAAGGTTATTTTAAAAGGTAAAAGTTGATAGATAATTTGGTTGTAAACTAGGGATAAAGTGTACTCAGTCATAATTGCTTGTAATCTTATATAGTGTATACTACTGCAGGATGAGTTTTAGTGAGAAAATAAATTTTTCTCTGCAGAGTAACTAATATTAATAAGTGCTTCAAAGTTTTACTGTACTTGAACATTATTATTTCCACTACATTATTTGTCAATAAAACGTTCTGTACACTACAACTATACCTGCGTGACTCATATTTAATATGTGTAAAAGGATTTAATTAATAAAATATGTTTTGTTTATTTTTTAATATTGTAGTTTGGGGATTCAAAACTTAAAAATATATAGTGTCATTCTGATCTAAAAAGGGAGTAAAAATTGCAGGAATGGGTAGTTGCATGATTAAGTGTATTTCAATTACTTGATTAATTTTCATAAATGATAAAGTAGAAGTTACATATAAGTAAATAGTAATCACATATTTTAAAATTTATCAGGTGTTTATTACCTAATATCTATTTAATTTTCTGAGAATTTTATGTACTTAAGAGCTCTTAATATTTTAGTGATAGTAAAAAAAATACAAAATAAAAACTTTCTCTAGTTTGCTTGAAAGCCTGTATTTAATGAGACTATTAAAAAATTAAGTTTTTTATACTTTAAAGATGTTATATTATGCATAATTTTCTGTTGAACTCCACAGCCGCTTAGTGGATCATCTAAGCTTTAAGCACCATAAAAAGCCAAAGGCAGGGTATTCACCCAATAGTCTTGGGTAAATATTAGCAGTCAGTGCTGATGCTTTCCTAAGTATTGAAGATGAACAAGAAGAGTATTGAAGAAATGTGTCATTTTAGAAGAACAAGCAAAAAGATTAATTAACCTCATATGGTATGCAGATTTTTCTGGAACAGTGTTGTTATCCATATTGCTGCAAAAGAAGGGGATACAGTTTGAGTGAAAGATACATACTTCGGACCAGCAAACTCTGCATTATTGGCTTCATGTTACCAGTTCAATGTAAGGAATAAACACAGATTGCATTCTGGTGATAGAAGTTAAGAAAAGCTTGTGGATACACTACAGGCTTGTTGATAGTACTTGAAAAATGAGATGTTAAAATAGTATTTGATGCTTAAGGCAAAGTGAATAATAAACATTTTGAAAATTGTCCATTGCATCTAATCATTACGTGATTAGACTTGGAATCTCAGCTCCTGAAGTCAAGGTTTTGTGTGTAACCATACTTTGTATATTCTGTAGACTATGAAATTTTCATCTAAACACGCCTTACTCATTTCATCCAAGTCTGCCAGATGAGAAGGGAAGAAGATCTCAGAAAAAAACTCCCTACTTTTCTGGAAATAAATTCCTGACAAATGCAGAATAGGGTCCATATATCTGCACATCTCTATCTATATGTATACATATATAGGTTCATACACAGAATTATGTAATTATTTACATATGCATGCATATGTAGAGATATGTATATATATACACATATTTTTATATGTATGCATAAATAGGTATCATGTTTCTAATATGTACAGATATTTCTACAACAAATAATATTGGTTATGAAATCCCATTAATCTTCTTTTTTAACAGAAAAAAACTAGTTTTCTTGATGTTTAATTGGAATGATATTACATGTAGCCCAGGAAAGATATCATTTGATATACCTTAATGTTGCATACAAAATATATTTTAGTTTACAATTGTAACTTGTTTTATTATACAAATCTGACAGTTTTAATTGTGACATAGTAGCTGAAACCCAGCATCAACAGATGCGAAAACCATTTGAAGAATCTTACTTGCTAGAATGCAAAAATTGAATTTAATATTGACAGTCTAATTCTATTTGTAGCTGTAGAATTCCATGCTTATACAAGAAAATTATGATTTTTTTCAAACACATAAAATGTATGAAATTTTTGCTATAAAATAAACCTGGTAGAAGACTATTTAAATACTTACTGCCACCTCATGTTTTCATAAAAGTTCTGCAGGACTGTTCAAATTAGGAATACTTTTCTGAAGCTCTTAGTTTACTGTGCAATTGCACAAGAGCCTTTTATCTCCAGCAGGTTCTCTGCTGTAGTGTATTTGTAATTTATGTAACCCGGTGTTACTGAATCTAACCAATTTCAGTTTAATTACAACCTACCCTTAAAAGCTCTTCCTAACTTGTTATTTATTAAGAAGTAAGGAATTTTTTTTGCACCAAATATAACATAAAAGTAAAGATTGAGGTTATAGAACCATTTGTCAAGAATGACTAGATTAAGTCATAGATAACCAGTAAGTTACTGCTTTACCTGTCCTATGGCAGGTGACCCTCTTGCATGTGAAGGCAAACTACAATTAGTGCTGTTTTGCCTTAGGATGACAGTCTAAACTGCAGTAATTGAGGAGCTACTTCTCAGGGAGCTCGGACAACCATTACTCAGGAGTGATGTAGCCAGGGGAAAACAGAATCTAAATTTCAAGTCAGCAAAAGTGATTCCCCATTTTTGTGTGAAGATTCTTTAAAGTCCTTTTTGAGAGGGAAATGTATAAGTTTTAGTACGATGCTGGCTGACTTGAGGAAAACCACACTTTAAGCTGAGAGCCAGTTAACTTCAAACATCGACAATAATGCTTATGTCAATATATGTTAATAACATGCAGAACTGTTATGCAGAACTGTTATGTAGAACTGTTCCATGGCGTCAGTGTGAAATACGTTCACTTCAAAACAAAACCTGTTAGTGGATATTGGTTAACTACCTCAAATGAGTTTATACTCTTCTGTTTCTCTACTGCCCTCCAAGGGCTTTAGGAGTTACCAAATTGCTGACATGGAAAGCTAAAACAACTAGTATAATAATACCTGTTTTCCTTAACAAAGAAGGATAAAAATAAAAAAAGCTAAAGGAATAATTTTCAACGTATAGGAAACATATTTTATTCAGTTGGATTTTTTTATGCGAATAAACCTGATGCACCTCTTCAGTCTCAACAGTGTTAATGTCAGCCCCTTTCAATGGCTGTACCAACTATGTAATCTGGGAACTGACCACCATCCATAAACCTTCAAGAACTGTTTTTTCAGTGTTCTGAGAATTACCAGTATTTTAAAACTTCTAGGGCTAATAATATTATTAGTTCACTTTTTTTTAATGTGAAATATATTCTTTCAAAATTAAGAGTGTTCATTGTGTTACTACTGAATACCAAAGATTAGGGCAATACAGAGATTTGTAAGGTTAGACTTTTCTTCTTGTTAACGAGGAGACATCTAATTGAGTAATTTTTTGAGTAATTTCTTCTAAGATTATGATTTTTTTTTAATTACAGTTTAACAAAATTGCACTTTAAATGTATACAATAACTTCAGCATACATAATATATTGGTTATTCACATCCATATTTTATGTTGATTTGTTTTCTGAAAAAGAGTAGGATGTAAGTGAAGCCTTTCTAAGGTGACGTTTCTATAGGCATTTGATGAGTAAATTAATTCAAGGCAAATTTACTTATGAATGTCAAAGCTTATTTAACAAATATCTTTTTGTGAGTTAGATTATTGAAGTTGCCTAACAGATTTTGTATGTTTTGTTCTTACGTGAACCACCAATCTCATTGTTTCAGCTTTGATTCCTCGGTGGGGTGAGGGGGGAGAGAGAGATGGTGCACAGCTTTTTCCAGATCTCAGTAAGAAAAGCCCCACAACAAATGGCTTAAGAGGGTAACCACTTTGGTAAGATAGAATAAGAGGAGGAATACAGGTGGCAAGTAAATCCCATCAGATGCTGGGTGCCCTGCATTCATGCAGCATTGAACAGAGCCTGAAAGGATTTCCCCATGGCGCACTGCACAGAGCAGTACAGCTCCTGGCCATGGAGAGAAGGTCTCCCTTTTGCTCTTTTGAGTATTTGTAGAATTTTCTTACAAGAAAACAGCTTCATTCTAGAAGGTGTTCTCCTGGGAACTTAGTGAATTTATCCTGGGGTCAAGGGATCTGTGCAGCACAACACAGGCCTGAATGCCCCGCTGTGTGTGCAGCACCTCACAGGCTGTGCCTGCTCAGGTTCACTGTTACATGAATCATTAACTCCTAAATATGTAAAAGTCTCCCAGTCACATCCAGAACATCCAGAACAGCCAAACCATGTTTTTGTTGTCTCAAAACAGAATCCATTGGAGACAGTGGGAAGTATTTCCTATCACAATATGACATGTCAAGCAAACAGTCTGCACAAGCACTTACTCATCTCATAGTTCTGCCATGTCTCATAAGGAGATTATGCTCTAGGTCTCTACTTGAATGGAAAATCAAATCTGTGCTTTTGAAAGTTGTGCTGGTAGCTGAGTAACTTTGTAACCTTGCCTCTTGGATAGGTATTGACTTTGTCCTCTGTTGTGGTATTCAGGGAGTTGTACTTCCAAAAGATCATGGTTTTGGGATGATACAGAGGATGATTATCCTGGCCATTCTTTCTTAAAATCTAAAGTTCCTAGCAGTTTTACAAAACATTACCTGTATATATCCATTAATTCATTCTGTTCTTCTGGACAGGCTCCAAGATGCATACTTGCTGCTTTTCTCTTTTTATCTTTTTCCTAAATTTATTATTGGCTGTGTGGTCTCCTTGCAATGAAGTAGTATCACTATATCCTGCTCATGTATTGTCATGGAAGTAGTGTATATTCATATGTTATTTGTTTGCATAATTACAATTAAATTTTAAATGTTTAAAATGTTTTTGAGATTATTTTAGATTTCTTCAGTTCTAAGCCCTAAAGACTTAACAGAGTTTTTCCACCACAAGATCCAAATCAGGGCTATGAAATGTAAAGATTTCACTAATATAGAGAATACTCTCTAAAAATTATTATCATATTGTACATTAAATTTATAGCACTGTAAAATAAATAATTTTGTTGTCATTTTGGAACATACCCTTCTGAGGAAGTTTTGGTAGATGCCTCTCTAGACTTGCAAATTTAGGTTTCCATTTGGAAATATTCCTAATAGTTGCAAGCCATTGTATAGGAAGCTGTTGCTGTTTTGTGATGTCCCAAGTGTTTCTTTTCTAATATAATAATCCTCCAGAGTTTTATATCCAAACTAATATCTTCATTTTCTGGAAATTATTTATAATCCTTGATCAAAGAGTAGACTGAAAAGATCCTTAAAAGTTTAAACAGTATGCCAAATGTGCATAATAAAACAATATTGTTTTCCTAAATGATAAAAAAAGGTAGATGATGCTTACCATGCAATTTCAAAATACTAAAACTAGTCACAGCGTCATACTATAATAAAAACCACTCTGGGCTTTAACGTCTGATGCACACACAGATGGAATTGCAGACAGAATACAACCTGACATTATCAAAAGTTTGACATGCAAGAGGCTAATTGTACTCTGGGGTATATGCTTTGAATGGGGACGCTGAGTTTTGATTGTATTAGGAACTTCTTACATCACCACCCAAAAATAAGGCTAAGAGTGGGAGGCAATCACACTTGGAAAAGCAGTTGTTATGACTGCTAAAGAAGCTTTGTGTGTACTTTTACATGCAATTTTTCTTGAAAAGAGTGTATTGCAATGTGTTAAAATTATTTCCCTATCTCCATTTCAATGTTTTGACCATCAGACTGTGAACTACTCCCACAGTATTGAAGAGTAATACGGAATGCTGCTTTGATGCTTGATTTGATTCTGTCAGTTTTTTGGGGAAAAAAAGGCAAGTAAAGCAGAACAAAACCAAGTCTCTCTGGTTTTGAAGCAACGTGAAGTAATTAACATGCAAGAACTACCTACTGATAAAAACTCAAGCCCCATACTCCCTCTTGTGGTTTATCTGGAAGAACATGAAAAAGTATTTATATACATATATGTATACATATAGGTGTTTAGGTATAGATAGAAAGTATTATCTATATTTATACAGAAAATAAAGGTTTAGTTTAAATGAAAACAACAACTTCCAACTTTTTTAAAAGTTCTAATTTGCTTGTTTTAGATTGTGTTAGAACATGTAATTCACCCTGAAGAACATGTTATTCATCCTCAGATGTAGTGTACTTCCGTTTTAATAGATTCTTTTCTCTGGGAGTTTTCCAAATCCAGTGAGGCAACTACTTGGCCTCCATGTTGGATACTATAGAATGTCCCCACTGAGGAGACCCTAACGGCTACTCAGTAATGCCAATAAAGTTTAACTCTCAGTAACTATTTCAAAATAAAAAAAATTCTTATGTTAAAGGACTATTTAAAGAAGTGAAAAGGATTTTCAGTAATATTTAGCAGGTCTTCTGGAGTTTTTGCCGTATTCTTGGTACTTGCATCCAATTTCTTTCTGGGAACTTTAAGTCTTATAGAAGTGTAACTAAGAATATTTCTAACAGAGGGAATAAATAAAATCATTCTGTTTGCTTGCTTTTAATTTAAGAAAGGGATAATTTACAATTGTATTACTACCATTTAAGAAGAATGAAGAGAAATAATCTTGACAAATGTAAAGTTATTAGAAACATCTTGACTACAGATGTGTTGATTCTGAAATATTCCATGCCTATTTGTACATCAAAATTATGGTATGCTTTATGTATCACCCGTACTTGGTAACAGCAAACAAACCCCTTTGTATTATTTGTTTGTGATGACTCATCTAACCTCTTTCTCTTGAGACTTTACTATATCTCAATAAATAAAAATCCCAAAGCTTTCTCTAAAACTTAGTTTTCTTATATTCCATTTCTATGTGAAGTTTCATAATAAAGAAGGAGTTTCATAATAAAAAAAGAGGTGACAGTAAAAAAAGAAATAAACACTTCCTTTAATGTGTATTATTTATGTTTTTAGTTCTTTCATTATGATTGGGTTTGGGTTTTAGATTTCCCCTTTTAGGTGGAATCAAAATGAAAGTATGAAACAATAGCAAATGAAACTCTAGTTTTCATTTGTTGTTTTCATTTTCCATGTAGAAAAGTGACAATAATGGAAGACTCTGATCAAAACATTCATCTGAAAAACTTGTCTCTTCAGCAAGCAACCAATGAAGAGGAAGCCTTAAACCTACTCTTCTTGGGGGACACCAACAGAATGATTGCTGAGGTGAGCTTTGCTGCTCCAAATCTTTCTAACACCACCAGCGTTAAAATGGTCAAAAACCTCTCTCCTTCTCTCTCAAATAAGATGTATATTTTGGAAGTTTTTGGAGATAAATTAGTATCTTCTTTTTGAGTATATTTCCACAGTGAAATTAGATAAGCATTTCTCTGATGATAGCTTTCCCTAGTGGATCTGATCGGTGGTTCTTGATGTCATAATTTACTGAAATTCAAACAAGTAGAATACAAAAATTCTCCTAAACTACAGACAGACTTTTGAATGTGGCATGTATCAGACATGTAAAGATAAGAAAACATGGCCTTACAAAGCATTGTCAAACATTCCCACTGAAGTTTTTCCCTGGAAGTGTTCAATACCAGGTAGGATGGGGTCCTGAGCAACATATTCTAGTAGAAGGTGTCCCTACTTATGGAGGGTGAGAGGGTTGGGAGGGTGGAATGAGATGATCTTTAAGGTCCCTTCAAAATCAAACCATTCTATGATTCTGTGATTAAGCACTAGATTGCCTTTGAAGTACTTAATGTAAGTCCCCTCTTTTTTTCCTCTTTATTGCATAAGCACATGGTGTTATGTGTAAAAACACAAAACAACCCCTCCCCCCAAACCAACCAAAAAAACCCCCAAACCAACCAAATAAATTTTAAAAACCCTCCATAAACCAAACTCCAAAGGGTAGTTCAAATGAAATTCAGAATAAATATGTGCCAATATTCAAACACAAGCGTGTTTTTACTGATTCTGAAAAATTCAAATGAAATGTTTCCATATCTGACATCTGTAAGGTTCTTTTTTTCCTTCATGCTTGGATATGGAATGTAAATATAAAAAGTTTGTTGTATGATGTGAGGACTGTCAATGTGTCTTTACTACAATGCAGTTAATTCTCTTTTAGAATTTTGTGGGTTTTCTTCCTCTGTATCTCCAAAAGGATATATCATAAATCATTGACAAGAAAGACAGAGTATATGAATAGTCCGGTAGTTCTGTGCTCCTGCTAGGTGACTACATATGCCTGGACACAGGGGAAGAAGCATTTGATTGCAAAATGTTAATAGGCAACACAAGTATTTGTTCTCCTTCTCAAGGATGACTATTTAAACGGTCACATTTTGAGAGGTAGGAATACATTAAGGCAAGAGATAATTAACGTAAGGGCTGCTCATAAACCTGAGCATTGAGGCAAGGAACTGCTTCATGATATTGAGATAGAAAAATTGATACCATGTGGAGGAGAGGAACATGACAAAGTGTAATAGAGGAGACAAGGGTTAATCTAGAGATCTAAGAAAGAGGACTTATGACATAAAACATAAGTTCTCTGGAGATCCATAGTTTTAAATCTTGAGTTATGATAATACTTTCAGACCTCTGAAGATTAGAACCCTCTTAAATAAACTTTAAAGAAAAAGACACAAGATTAGTAAACCTAAATAGAAAAGAAAGTAAAATAAATGCTGGTTTCATCTTTTTTAATGATGAGAAGTTTGGCTGTGGAAAAACTCAGATGACTGTCATGGATCACATATGAAATCTGAAGCCTCTAAAATTGCAATCTAATGCTTTAACCCTGAATAACCCTTCTTTGAAGAGTTGACTATTTTGAAAATAAGAATGACAATTTAATTATTGCATTGCCTATGCTAATGCAGTCTAACTTCTGATTTGAGGGCTGCATTTTTCCCTCATCACTGATCATGCTAAAAAGAAAGTCATCACAATATTGAAAGTATTTTATAGGCAACATTCGTTCATTCATTCATTCATTCATTCATTTATTCATTCATTCATTAAATGTCAGAACCTAAGGGAAGGTTTATAACCAAATGCTTCTTTCCCACATGTAACTGTATAGCCCAAGATAAGGAAAAAAAGGAAACTAATCTAATTTGTGCCAGATTGCTTTATTAGACAATGTAGGACTGGTCCTTTACTCTAGTTTTGAAGTGTACTGCAAGTTGTGGAAATGGTAAGATGGGAGACATTTGTGCACAGACAATTAATAATGTAAAAATTCAAACAGGAATGTTTTGTCTCCTATTTTGCCACAGAGTAACAGGCAGAGATCAAAATCAAAAAACCTGAGTCTTTTGTTGGCAGCTCTGCTGCATGTAAGGACTAGATTTTAATTTGTTTTCCAATAAAGCAGTTTCTTGTTACATTTGAATACATAAGAATCTGCAGCAACAGATTATAAAATCTGAACTATTTTTTAGTATTTTAATCTGTTAAGACAACTTCATGATTTTGGTATTTGAAATGCATGCTGAGGATTTCAAAATCTAATTTGCACTCTAAGCAGTTGGTATCTGTGTTACTGCTGCTGTCCAGAAGAAATTACAACTTTCTGCTTTCCTGGATTCCTCATTGGTGTCAATTGCTAATTTATTTCCGTTCTGACAAACCTGTTATATTGTATTATTAGCACCAAATGGCATCACCATTTCAGCACAGGTGCTTTCATTTCCATGTGTGGTAAAAAAATCTCTGGTCATACGTACTACTTTGAATAGTCCTTAAAATGCTTTGGTGTTTATATGAATAAAAGGCACTATATAACATAAGGTTTAATAATATCTTCCCCAGGGAGTATTAATTACTTTAAAAGTTACCATGGTCTTGTAGTAAATATGGAAAGATAAAGTATTGCTTTCAGGAAGTGATTGCACCTATTCTGATCCTTATATTTTCATAGCAGCAATTTTTCAATTTCAACTATGACAAGTGTACCTAAGTACAACTGAGGAGCCTCTTCACCTGTACCATATTATTTAGAAAGGAAACTGAAGATATATTAAGGTCTCTTTCATCTACCAGATATAAAGACAGACACCTCCTATCCTTAAATTTACATACTCTTCCTTATAGCATTATTCTATTGGGACCAGTGGAGTTTATATTCATTAGGCAGAAATATCCATCTGAACTGTGAAATTACTGTAGCTGTCAGAAAATCTTCCTACAGATATCCCTTTGATTGTAGTGTGAGACTGGAGAAAATTTATTTGATATCAATCTTGGATGCTATCAGTACTTTTTTCCCCCCTTTGCTCTTCTTTGAAAAGTTCAAAAGCAAAAAAACCTTTAGAAGAAAAAGAAACCCTCCTTAAAAGAAAATTTTGTACCTTTTAGCTGAGTCATTCTCTCAAAAAACTGTGAACACTCAGAATCAGCCTTTCTTTATGCATTGGCTAGTGACTAATTCACTCATAAAGGAAACCTGCTGTCCAAATATTTTGATCCAAGGAAGAAAAGATTCCACTGGAACGGTATAAGTTGCCAAGTGGAGATGGTTTGCAATATGCATTTATCACCTGCAAAATTGTTTTGTCCCCGTGGTCCTGAACTCTTTCATGTATCTTCTCTGACAGAGTGTTTTGGCAGCTATTATCAACACATTATTCTTCCAGATAGTAGCAGCTTCTGTTAGTCTAGTGCTGATTTTCAAACAGGTTTTCATATGTCTTTGTCCTATTTAAGAATCTTTCTCTTTCTTAGGTCCTCAATTATTAAGAACTCTGTTTAGACCAGTAGCATCCATTTCTGGCTATTATTAGTGAAAACATTTGTAATAGAAGCTGCAACAAATAAAGGGTTTGGGAAATACATAAATTCCTATATAGGGAAGAATTCCTGGAGTGTTTTTCTGACTTAAGATAGGTAAGAATTAGATTAAGATGGACAACTTAGGTTCCAGCAAGTTTTTTGGATGTTTCCTGACCTTGTGTTCCTTGACAGAAACATCCAACTCAGAAGCTTCTTGCAGTATGACCGTGCTGTAGATTCTCATTTAAGTAGAAGCCTCCTTCTTGCAACCGTTGTATAAATAGATGTAGTAGTTAAAGTCACAAAGCTTCTATACAATTTATTTAATTTCAGCAAACACAGGTATATTTTTGTCCTGAAAAAAAACAAGCCTGGCTAGTATGGCTTCAAATACACCTTGTACATATTTTCCATGATCAAATGAAACACTGATGCTTTACCAAGTCATGATCCTAAATGTTATTGAATTTGTCCTTTACCATGCCTCAGATGGGCAGCAACAGATGACCTGGCATTAAGTCCTTTGTAGTGTTCACGTGATATCACAAAGCATCTGAAGTCTGCTTATGTGGTTTATGATGTCACAGAATTCCTGGAAAAAATTATTTCTTTGTAAGTAACTGCAGCTCATCAGTTGTGCTATATATAACTCTCACAATAGCAACCATCTGCTGAGAACCAGGCCACTCCCCTCTTTCTTTTTTTTCCTTCATCACATCAAATTAGTGTGAGGATGATTTCATATACATATGGTTTGAATACTGCTAACAAAGCCAAAATGAACTCTGAAAACCACTAAAGGAACATTTTAGTAGTCTCTGAGACACTGTCCAGAAAATTTTATTTGTTTTCTGTTTTCAAACTTTCTAAACAGATGAATGGTGATACTCAGGAGTTGCATATGTAAGATAACAAATAACCAAACAACAGAAAAAGGACTGTGTTTGGACTGGAGATACCAACAAGTCATCATTTCTGTTGCGTTCTTTGCATCTGCTTGTGTGGTAAAAGTAGCAAAGTATGGGGGGATTATGCAATTAACATTTCATGATCACATCCCATTTAACAGTTTAAATTTTTATTGCTTTATGCTTTCTGCAAGAGTTCTAACAGAGCTTCCTTTATATGGGAACTGCAAAGCAGAGAGAGAATCATACTGCAAAAGGGAGTCTTGGTGTCTTGATTAAACCGTGGTTCTACTCTGAAGAAGGACTTCACAAAAATATCAGTTTGGGATTCAAGCAATGACTTCCAAATAATCTTCATTCATTTTTTCATTTACATGAGTAAAAGAAGCTGGGGAGAGAAAAGCAATGGAATTTCTAATGACTAGTCCAACCAAATCTACTTGGAACACACAAAATAAGGTTGTGGCTAGTGTATTGCAATAGCCAATAAAAGCCTAGTAGAGCAAATACTGCCCTGTGCTTTTGTAACTCAGAGTTCTGAAATTATTTTCTTTTATGATTTGAAATTTCTTTTGCCTCTGTTGGCATTAAATGGGTGTGACTAAAAGCACATTTTGAAATACATGAGGTTTTGCTGCGGTGTGAAATTCAAGTTTGCTTAAGAATGCTTATTCAGAAGTATGATGATTTCTTCAGCTTCTGTCATAGCAATGTTTGCTTTGTGCTTCCACTGCTGGACCTGTACTGATATTTGATCTGGCTTAGACTTGTCTGCAGTATAGTGTGACTGATGCCTTGTCTGTAGTTCAAACTGTCCCTAACTATCAGTTCTGTCAAGGAGAATGTCCTTAAATATCAAATCCATCGTGGATTTTGGGCTGGAAAAAATAAAATATCCAGTCCTGCTTCACAGAGCTGCAAATAATAAAATCATAGCTGTCCTAGTAAAATAAGTGAAGCTGGCTCTGATTATTCATGGAATCAGAATTGCTGAATAAAGTACATTTTCACAGCATATAACTTTTTCTTAGTATAACTGCATTTTAAATAAGTTTGGGAGTATTTTCTTGCTGGACACCTTTCCCTCAGCCTGTTTATTTTCATTCCAACATTACAACTCACTTCCCCTTCATTTGCCTGGCCTCACCTCTGAGGACAGCATAGCATGTGACTGCACTCTGATGCTCATTTCACTGGTTCATGAATTCCAAAATTCTTCTTCTGGATAAACTAATGATCAGAATTCTTTTCCCTCTCCCTCTGAGCTCACCTTTATTAGGTAAAGCAGCCCAAAAGAAAATAATGCTAAGGCTGAAATTTCCTTATGGTATTTTCACCAACAGCTACAAGTGTATGCTATTCCTGCACATTGCCTACTTGTTCATATCCATGTGATATTATATATGTGATATTATAGATATAAGTATTCTGCCATTTTCAGGTATTCTACCACAACTGTTTTCTATAGCTGTGCTGTATCCAAATCAAGAAATGGATCCACGTTAAATATCTATGGTTTGCAGTCTTTTTTTTTTCTTTCTTTTCTTTTTTTGAGCTGGATCAGTTCCCAAAACCAGTTTCATTGTGCTGGCACTATTAAGGCTATAAAAAAAAGGGGAAGCTGAAGTGGAGACAAGTGAACCAAGTGGCATAGCTGTCCATATTACTCCTGTTAAAGGACTGTTCAGCTTGCAGTCTTTCTGTTAAGAGCTGTCCTTTCTGGATTAATAAAACAACATCTTCAGTACCTGCAATGGGGAGGCCATTTTAACATCTACAGTGTTGCATGCTAAAGCAGCTTCTGTGAAAAAAAAGCAACATCTTGGTATATCTGGTTTGAATCACAGGATATGCCTACATAAAAAATTGCTCCAGAATAACAGAGGAATAAAGTAGTGACAAGAGATTAATGTAAACAGTATAACCAGGATTTTTAAATTACTTTTTTCAACAGCTATAAATAAATATAGATTTAGTTGTTAACTCAATAATATTGATTTATTATATTAGTAGTCTATTTTTCTGCAGGTCCAGCATTTATGTCCTGAAAACAATGTAGTCATACTTGTTATGGTTTATGAATAAAAATACTATCTGTATGCTAAACCTTTAATCTCCATATATAATCTAAAGCTGTAGCAATTTATGAATGGAGGATAATGAGGAATTATTTTAGATTTAAGTTTCTAACAATACATTGATACAACTAAACAAAAGGTGCTTTAGATGCTTAAAGATATTTTATGTGTTTTTTAAGAAAAATGTATGTGTAATGGCATATGGTCATTTGAAATCTAAAGTTAAATGACTGAGAGCTGTTTAAAATTTTTGGTTCTGCATTTCAAATACATTGAAAAAACCTCTGAAATTATGCTAAGACTGAGCATTTCTAAAAATTGACCAAGAACATCCATGTGTTAAGGAAGTGTGACTGTAGTTATTCTCAAAAGATATATATTCAAAGCCAAACATTTTATGAAAACTCTGACATGCCACCTAAAAATCTGATACTGATTTTGCCAAGTAAAATTTTTTTTAAAAAATAATAATGCAAAAGTTTAAAGCCTTATAGGAAGTCCTAGTCCTAGTTACCTGGTATCTACCTATTGGAAAAAAAAAAAAAAAAAAGAAGAATTGGTCCACCAATGGGGAAATAATTAACTTCTCGGAGATCAGGAGTTAGTAACTTTCCCTCCAGTCAAGGTGCCCTTTTCTAGTATTCCTCACGTAGTAAGGCCACTCAATATTAGAGTGTTTTGGAACAACCTTGATTGCTTGCAGCTCAATTTTTCCAGATTAAAGTTATTCAAGTATTTGTCCAGAATGTGAATGTAAGGTAAATCCTTTTGGGTTCTTTTTGCATATTTGTTACAGGTCCAATAGATAAAAATTGGATAGATGATTTCAGTTGCCAGATTATTGAGCTATAAAAAGCTTAATTTATTTATCCACTGAACAGTGAGAGTTCTTTTTTTATTGTCATTGTAGACACCAATGAATCAAGCCTCAAGCCGATCTCACTGCATTTTCACTATTCACATCTCCAGCAAGGAACCTGGATGTGCAACTATCCGACACTCCAAGTTGCATTTGGTAGACCTTGCTGGATCAGAACGTGTTGCAAAGACTGGAATTGGAGGTCACTTACTGACAGAAGCCAAATATATCAACCTGTCATTACATTATTTGGAGCAGGTAAAATTGAAATAGAGTAAAACTTTTCTCCCTTTACTACATTCCTGATTAACAACGTGCAATGTTTTGGGAAACTCAATTCTAATATTCATTTAGCCTTAGGATATTTATTGCAGGTTTTTTAAAAATTATTGAATTGATAGGTCTTCCCGTGAAATAAAATATTTTAATTTAGGGAAAACTTAACAATTAAGCAGTAAAATTATAGTAGGTGTAAAGGGTAGTATTTCCAAAATAGTTTTCTTGTTTTCTTTGGAATAGTAACGATATTTACAAGATTTCACCTATATTTCTCCTAAAAATGTTCTTTGTAATCTTCTTCCTCTTTCACAGCTGGGATCAGGATATTCACTGCAAAGAAAGTGTTAGGGTTTTATTTGGTTCAAGCATTGTAATATGGTAAATTATTAGGATCTTCTGTTATGTGTTGTTTTATTCCACTACCAATTCAAATATTTGATCTTTTTGAGACAGAAGTTATCTTTGGTAATGTATTTATGGAGTGACAACCATAATTGGATTTATACCAATAGAACTCATAGACGTAATAATGATAACAATCATCATCATCATCATCTCCAGAAATCTTTGTCATTCAGCTGTTGTTACTAAAAAGATTTAGACTCTTGATTTAAGGTGTACTAGAATTCCTATCCTCCTTTCACTGTTGCTTTTGATTTTTCCTCTTTGGAAAAGGCAAATATTAAGAAAATAGATTAAAAAAAAAAACCTCCTGACTAATCTTATTCATTTAAAAAAAAAATTACTTGAGACAGCAGCAGTGAATGGAAACTTTGGAGGTAAAGATTTCCAGTAGAAAGATTTGGTTAATGATGATGATTATTATTAATATGTATTCTGCAATAATTATATCATTATTAATTTATTTATTAAAATTAATTATTTTAATGTTATGTATTTTTAAATATTAATACAGCTTTAATATATATCTCTCTCTGATCTACCATGATGTTTTATATGTTTGATGTTCATGATGCTTACCAAGTTAGGGTAAGAAACACTCTGCAGTGAATGAAATCTTTTTCGTGAATGCTGTGCTATTAAGTTGCAATCACTGAAGATTTTCAAATGTCCCTTTCAGACCTCACACCTCTAAGAGAAATTAATTTCTTCCTGAGACTGAATATGTAATATTGTTTTCACAGTACAGCAAACACTGTTCCTGTTGCTAGAAATTAATTGCTTTGGTAATTCTGATGGTGGAAACCGCATTTTTTCCTAAGGCTTCTTTAAAAAATTTTATGTACAAACATAGCATGTCTGTGAGGTTGTCATTTAGGGGGAAAAATAAGGGGGATAGGGAGAAGAAAAAAATGGTTAACTCTAAAATTAATATCTGTACTTTTTAATTTACATTACAGTATATGTGTTATTTAGTAAAATATACAGTTGAGGAATTCATTAAACCTGAAAATTTGGTGGGGTGTGTATATGTGAAAATTCTTTAAAATTATGATTAGGAAATATAGTTGTTCTACTTGCTGGGAAGAATATTTTTCCTTTTTGTGGTGTTTTTGTGTTAGCAAAAACTGATGTCTTGGATTTAATTTAATTTATGATCAGAGATATTTCAATTGTCAAAAGAAGAAGCTTAAGGTACAGCAGGTGGCAGTCAGTCATTTACTATCACACTGAATTTTTTTCATGCCCCTCATTTGTTTAAATTTTACCTTGAAGAAAAATGTCTGTATTGAATTGTAGTCAAGGAAAGCGATAAGGATCAGTGACTCTAAAATGGGCATCTTCAGAATGGTACAAATTATACTCAGGATCCCTTCTTATTTATTGTATGATTTTTATGTATTTAGAAGGGAAAAATATTTTGTCATGCAAGTTTTAATTCCTATTTTAGAGAAATACTATTTTAGAGAAATTTGGAAATAAGCCTTTTGGATTCTGTCTGGGATTGTGTATCAATAGAAATGTTTTCTAATATTGAATAAAAGATCACCAAAGACAGTAAAAATATCTTTTTTATTCAATGGGAATTGAACCATTCAATCCTGACCTTGCAGTGACTAACATTGAAGTGCACAAATGCCTCGAAATGAGCTTATTTGAATTCTCAACTATTTAGCTATCTGCTGGTGGTCTACTGTTGATTTATGCCATTTTGAAACACTTTTCACAGTAAAATAGTCACGTAAAATGGTTTGTATCGAGATGACAATGGGAACACAGTTCTGTGTTACCACACTTGGTCTACTAGTTAAATATCCGCAGCATGTTAAAAAGGTCTTCAAATAAATCAACTGCACTTTTACTCCAAGCGGCCTCTATGTCTAGAGAAAAATGAAGATAGTTTCATGCAGCTGATCTAAAATGACAGCAGGAATTTAGAAGTTCCTCCTACCATATCTCGGTAGCTTTTTTGTCTGAGAGATGTAGTATCACATTCTGGAATTACAACTGCAATGTAACTGTGCATATATAGGTATTGCCTTAACATAGGGGATCCTGGACCAAATTTAGAGTTGCAAATTAACAGTTATACTGCCACGTGATTTGACACTATAATGGAATTATTTCCCCAAAATAACAGAATACAGTGTTCTCACTGCTTTAATGAATATGTTTGTTTACTGTCATTTAACATGTGTTCCATTTAGGGAATGTTGAAAGATTTGATCCACTAATGAATGGTTGCTACCCATATTTACCAAAGGGTTTGTTTTTTGGGGTTTTTTTGTTGGTTTTTTGGGGGATTTTTTTTTTGGTTGGTTGGTTTTCTCTGTAAGGACCAAAGCTTAAGCTTCTAAACTCTACTAGGAATGGGAAATAGGATGAGAAAAATAAAAAAAGACCACTGAAGAAGGCATATGGCTTCAGAGCATGTGATATGCTAAATAGCAAGATACAGATGTACCTGACAGCTCTGTTTCTGCAAGTGATGCACCCCAAAATCCCCATCTCTTGAGGATTCTCTGAGAGTGTGTTTTGGCTGCCTGAAGGCATGAGGTACTGGTGCAAATCTGTTACTTGCACAAAGGATGAGGACAGAAACAGGGACTCTTGAGCACACTTCAGATCATGTCAGAACCACTTGTGAGTCTTGCCCTTGCCTTTATGCTTAACAGTGTTTCCACATGTATCAGTGGAGTTGAGAGTGATTGTGCCTACTCTATGCTATTATGTTTCGTATAGCATGCAATTTTACAAAAAGTGACAAGGGTTCTAACAGCAACTAGGCCTTAAAGTGGTTTGTTTGACCCACTGAAAATGAAAATTTCTGCTTTAGTAATATTATTAAGCTTAGAACTACGAGTATTAAAAAAAAAAAAAAAGAAGAAAAAACCCCTTTTTATATCAAAAGAATAATAACACCCTCTTAAATGAGACAATTTCTGATTGTCACGTTTGGTGTCTTTTAGAGAATCCAGGTTCAGCTTCTGTACAGGTGGCCTCTCTCACTTTGTGAAAGAATATTTTTTCCTTCTCCTTCAAATTCTCCTCTTTCTGTTCCAGATTCCCTGATTGGATTGTAAAGATCGATTTAGTGATTTAGGTGAGGTTTTACTAAATGGGACTTAAAACGAAAATCTTCTGTGTTATTTGACTGTCACAGGACAGTACAGTGGGTTCTGCATCATGAGAGATGGTCAAAGCTTTTCAGTGTTAGTGAGGGAGGCTTCGGATTCTACCTGGGGTACAGACTTCCTGCAGGAACTTCAGAAAAACTGAACTTCACTGTAACAAAGTTCTCATTTTTACTGGAAATAACATATCTTCTCTCTGGCTCTTTTCCCATCCTCTCTATTCTGATTATAGTCTCTGTGTGGCAGAGGCTGAGAATGTGCTTATTAATGTATGCACTAGACTACTATGAGGTTTCTATGCAATATTATAAACCAACAAAGTTTTAACGTTTCTATATAACAAGTTGTAGTATATGAGTTTTGAAAACCTTGATCCAGCAATTGGTTTCCAGATTCCTTTACAAGATAGTAATTTTCTTATTATGCATTTGTGTCTCTCACTGTCTGCCAGTGTAAGATACATAGTTTTAACTTTTAACATTCTGAAGACCATTAAGAGAAACTAATGCCACAAAAAAGTTGCTACTAGATTTTCTAAAATAGCAATTACAAAATATACACTGGTATGTAACATTTATTAAAGAAAAACCAACTCCTAATCATTTAGGAGAGCTTGCACAACTTGTATAGCTACAGTATTTCAATACAGTGTTCGGCCAGATAACAGTTCAAATCTTTTATATCACAGGACATCATGGGGTAATCTAGCTTTTTATTTAATAATAATTAGGTCCCATAATGTAAACAGCTGAGGAGGGAAACTGAGAATAGTAGGTGTACAATTTCCTTCTTGGCCAGGGCATATGTATTCTAAACTGAGTCATTTCTTTCCAGCAGTACATTGTAATCATGCACCCTTTTATTTGTGCTTTGCTTTCCAAGACATTTTCTCAGAAATAACTGTATTGGCCCATCTAAGAAGCATGTGTTTTAAGAATGTGTAATTTTTAAAGCATGCTTCAGCAAATATTGAGGAAGTTTTTACTTTAATACTATCCATATTTTATTGTTATGACAGAAAAATTTCAGAAGATTTTTCAGTAAGTTCCTGCATCTTAGGAAAACTTGTGGGCTTGAGTTTATCGTGTTCAGTTTCCATTTTGCTGAGAGACTATAAGGCTAGGGTATGATAAAATTTAATGTACTTGGTCTTTCAGGTCCAGCTCCTACAAAGACATATAAACATGCTGAAATTTACCTTGGAATTCTTTCAATAAAGCCAGTGGGTTTACAGTTAACTGGGTGAATAAGCATAGTTTTGTTGTGTCAGAAGTTCCTGAGCAGATTGGTTTTTCTGTCTATGTGTCAATCATTAATAGACATATAAATTTAAAAGTCTTCTATTTTTGCTGTTGTTTCAGGTAATAATTGCCCTTGCAGAGAAAAACCGGTCCCACATTCCTTACCGAAACTCTATGATGACCTCAGTGCTAAGAGACAGCCTGGGAGGAAACTGCATGACTACCATGATAGCAACGCTTGCTATGGACAAAAGAAATATAGATGTATGTTATCTCTCTCTATCTTGAACAAAAATCTTGTCACTTCTCTATAGATCCTGCTCCTTTGATTTTTAGTGTAGATTACAATTCAAGTGTGTAAGCTTTTATTCTTATCTTTTAAAAAGAACATTTTAGTTTTGTTTCTGGGAGATAATTTTATCAGTGGAAATTGCTGTAGGATATAGATGAATCCCTTAGGAAATGTGCTTTTCCCTAAGTAAGCTCAAGTCAAGTAGCAGTTGGGAAATGACTTGCACCTAGTAATGAACTACTCTTTTTTTCAATTTACTGATTTCCTGGTGAAAAAATTTTTGAGTTATAAAAGTGTGTTTCCACTGAAAACCTTGGCAGAACTTCTGTTAGACTTCTTCAGAGTCAAGATTTCATAGAGTATGGTAGACAAATGGAGAATTCACTTGGAGAGAAAGGGAATTGGGAGGAGTAGTTTGGGATTTATGGAAATTTTTCAAATACTTTTGTGTCCTTTCACCAATTTCCTGCACTGGAATTATGTGTAGTGATGTTTTCTTCTCTTTGTTTACAAACAGGTCTGTAGTTTTTATCAAAGGGTTGTAGTGAAGGGGGCTACATCTGGCTGGAGACCAGTCTGCAGTGATGTTCCCCAGGGTTCAGTTCTAGGGCCCGTCCTGTCCCATACAGTCATCAATGATCTGGATGCAGGAGGTGACTGTCCCATTAGCAAGTTTGCCCATGATACCAAACTTGGAGGTGTTGTTCATGGTCCTGAGGAACAGGAGGCCTTGCAGAGGGATTCAGATAGATCAGAGCATTAGGCTATGATTATTAGGATGAAATTTAACAAGAGTTCTGCACTTACGGTGGAGTAATGCCCAACACAAGCATAATTTGGGAGATGAGTGGCTGGAAAGTAGTCCTGCAGAAATGGATACAGGGCTGCTGGTCAGATGAGCAGTGAGCAGTGAGCCCTGGCAGCCAAGAGGGCACCACATCCTGGGGTGTATCAAACACAGCAGAAGCAGCAGGTCAAAAGAGGGGATTATCCTGCTGTTTGTTGTTCTCACCTGTTTGCCATTCTGCACTGTGTGCAGTTCTGGTTGAGAAGGATGTGAAGATCCTTGAGTGCAGCCAGAGGACGGCAAGAATGCTGGTGAAGGGCTGGAAAAAATATCCGGTGAGGAGCAGCTGAGGAATTTGGGCTTGTCTTGTTTGGAGCAAAGAAGGCTGAGGGTGATCTCATTGCTTTCTACTGCTCCCTGAGGGAAAGTGGAGAGGGAGATGTTGAGCTCTTCTCCCTGGTATCCAGTGATAGAATGTATGGGAATAGTTCAAAGCTGCGCCAGGTGAGGTTCAGGCTGGACATTAGGAAGCATTTCTTTGAGAGGAAGATCAAACACTGGACCAGGCTGGAGAGGTGGTTGATGCCCCAAGCCTGTCAGTATTTAAGAAGTGTTTGGACAATGCCCCTAACAATGTGCTTTAACTTGGTCAGGCAGTTGGAATAGCTGATCATTGTAGGTCCCTTTCAACTGAAATAGTCTAGTCTATTTTATTCTAAAATATGTAGCAATGTGAATACATAGAACACTGCTCAAAGCCATTTATAATCTATTTATTTCCTGATTGTCTTAAGATAAAAGCACTCTAATATGAATAAACAAGAAAAGAAAAACCATTTAGTCTAAGACTGTTTTCTGAAATACAGTGGAAAGTGTTATACTCAAACCATACTTCATCTAGTTACAGACTTTTTCTTTAGAAAACTGGACTTTGCTGTTAAATGAAAACATATTGTTCAGACTTTCAAACATGTAATTATGCGAGCATATTGTCTGCTTACAAATGTGGCTGGATAAGTTTGTTAATTTTGTTTTAAGCTCTGTGAGATCAGAACCCTTTCATATATCAATCCATCAGGTGTTTGTATCTCACATTGTGTTTTAGATACCTGTTTTGGAAATATTTAGACCAAGCAATTATCCATAAGCTACTGACAATTTTCATTTTCTTGCTTTAAAATACACAATTTACACAACAGACCTTATTCTTTGGTCCTTCCAAAAATTAAAAAAACCCAAAATACCTTTCTTACTCCTCAAAATCTGATATATCCAAATAATATAGATGGATGATAAGCTAATATGTCCGAATAATAGAAATGAACGGTAAATCAATTACTAATAATTAGAAATGCCAGAATCAGGATAGCTACATGAGTCATTATCCATAGTTATGTTAGGTTTGCATGGTGGTTTGTTTTTTCCATTGGATATATACTTCATTCACAAACAATGCACAAGACAGAACTACCCCCAGTGTGAATTGAAGTTGTATAATAAAAGCCACTTGCTTAAGGACCTAGTGTTGTTTCTTGTAATGAAAACAATGAAGCAGAGAATTCAGAGTAAGAAAGGGCACTCAAATGAAGATGACAAATAGATTATTATCCTAGAGAACTCGATTATATTTCTACTTCTACCAATGAGTTTGTACAGAATTTCTTGGATCACTACATCACATTTTTTGTGCTAGTTTTGTGCAGTGCTTGGATGAAGATGTTGATTCTGAATTGTAGATATATTAATATAGCTGCAACTGAAGCGGAATGGAAGGAGTTTTGAACAGTAGATCATAGAATGACAACAACTGAATATAATTTTTTTTGTACTTTTGACTTCAGTTTCCATTCTGTTAAGTGTAATCATTCCACACACTTGCAGCAAACAGGATTAATTGATTAATTCTTGTTAAGCCCTGAGGTGCTGTGATGATAAGCATGGTAGAAAAATGATTAGGAAATTAGATGTCTGACTCAATTACCGTTTTGATGGCATAGAATAAACAAATTGTAAACTAACATATTGAACAGTGAGAACTGAATTGATTAGCTACTCATTAATCTAACATATGCACACTAAATAAGGCAAAGAGCTCTAGTGGAAATATATGTATGTGTACTGTACGTATAACTGTATTTACTGTATGTATAGAACCTAATTAAAATCACATTGGCTGATCCTCATTGCACAGGAACAGCAGAGGCAGACATAGAGCCCAACTAATACTGTGTGCAACTCTCTTAATTGCAAGGCCTTCTTTTCCTTTGATTCTCTGTGTATATTTGAGTCTTTATCAAGAAACATCTTTCCACATGTAACCCTTACTGAGATACCAAACCTCCAAGCAGTTAAAGAGACAGAATCATGTGGAAAAAGGAGTGTATGAACATAACATTTAAACTGGTATTTTCTTACATTGGAGGACTGAAAACTGCGGAATTACTTTGATTATGAAAATCAATTATGTTACAGTAGTGAATTAATTTAGTGGCTATGTATAAAGTCTCTTTTAAATGCAGGCTGCCACATCTCATAAAATTTTGTCATACAGTTTCTCAAGCATCATTTGAATTTGTAAGACTACTGCCTAATATTCTATGTTTTATTATTGACCTAACTGTAGACAATTGCTGGGGTTTTTTTCATTAAATACATAAGTTTTTTAGCTGGGTCTGGCATTTAAATATTAGCTTATCTGAAATGAGGCAACAGTACTTATAAGGATCTTTGATTTCTTTCTGTGCCCTAGATGGAAGTACACACTGGCTGTCACAGAGTTTCCCCAACCAACTCAGTCTTGTTTGGTTTCTTTTTTTTCTGCCTTCCATTCCTGCTGCTCCCCATCTTAGCTCATCTGACAGATTTTTGTCTGGTATCACAGTTCCCCTGTATGCCTCCTAGTTCCAAGTCTCCTGGCTTGTTTCTCAGTTGTCCTGGACTTCCACTCTTTTTCCCTTCATCTCTTTTCCCAGCTTATTTTACATAAAATTATCTAGTCCCTTTTTTACAAAAAAAAAAAAAAAAACCCCCCCCCAAAAAAAACCCTTAGTTTTCTCTTTTTCTCATCATTCAAAAGTTATTACCTTCTGAGTAGCATGGCTTTGTTATCCTATAGTTCCAGCTGGAGACTTACCTGAAACACAGTTGGTCAGGGGATAAACTGGATCAATAAAATATGTACTATGATTTAACAGTTTTGTATGCCCCTGTCATTAATATGCTGACCTAATTTCCCTTGAATGTTGTTACTTTGGAATATGAAATGATAGACTATTTCTGTAAGATTGTCAAAAAACAGAAACATAGTTTAATACCTTCATTAGCAGTCAGGTCTACTTACCTGGTGCAAAGGTAATTGGAATTCTCTCCTCTCTCTCTCTTTTTTTTTTTTATTTTTTCTTCCAGGAATCTATATCAACCTGCAGATTTGCACAGCGAGTTGCTCTTATTAAGAATGAAGCAGTTCTTAATGAAGAAATTGACCCCACATTGGTAAGAGTTGTCTGGGGACAGAGGGAAGAAGATTTTTTAGGTTTTATTAATCAATAGCAGTCAAATTGCTGTTGGGGATTTTCTACTGAAATATTCAATTAAACTGTTTACAGATGCAAGCTCCACCTTTTTTTTTAATAAAATAACTGCCCCCGTTTTTTGGGGTTTTTTGTTTTGGTCAATTATAATTAAGTCGATCTTTATAAACCTCTAAAGGCTTTATCAGCTCTTAAAGCTTGGAAACCTTAAACCCTGACCCAAACCTAACCCTAATCCTAACCAAACCCTAACCCTAATCCTAATGCTAACCCTAACTCTAACGCTAACCCTAACCTAACCTAACCCAATCCAACCCTAACCCTCGGCTCAAGGTGTGGGTGGCATGAGGGGCAGACCTTAGGGCGGTGTGAAAGGGCGGAGCTGGGGGCGGTGTGAGGGGAGGAGCCAGGGTTGTTTTTTTCAGTGATAGTTTCTAAATAATTCTCACAGATGATTGGATGATTCTAAACCTCTTAAAAAATGTATTAAGATTGCTAGTCACTTGATGAAGGCACACAGCTGCACTGAAACAATTTGTGAATTAAAAAGCTAAGGACATACCAATACCGAGTCCTTCCTTGAAATTGATTCAAGGAACATTTTAGCTAGAAAGAAAGAGCTCTGTGAAGTTGCCATTAGGAAAAAAAAAGGAAGACAAGCAAAAGAGACAGAAATAGGATTTCCAGAACCTGCAGAATGCTGGATTATATAACATAAGGAGCATTTGTTCTCTAAACCTCAGGGATTATATAGCTAATTATTTCATTCATTATTACTTGATGGTAATTAGCATGTTTCAGTTACTGTTAATGATTGTGCTTTTATTTTTCCTTGTCTCTTGTCCTTGAAGTTCAAAGGGAATAGAAGATCCTTGTCAGGTTTTCGACTAGTTTTCTTTATTATTATTTATTTTATTTTTCTTTCCAAGCAATTTCTAAAAGCAACAGCATCACAGATTAAAAAAAAAAAGAAAAAAAAAGGCCAGAAAATAAACCAAATAGGCATTGGACAACTTCTTCATTTCTGTCTGTCTGTTCTTTTTTTCTTTTCTACACAGACTGTCTAGTAGCAATTCATGCAAAACATTTCTTCCATGGCCACAGAAACCTTTGATAGAGGTAAAACACATGCAGGCTCCAGAACATTTACTGCATCCTGTGGAGCTATACTCCACAAGTTTGGTATGTCTCGCTCTGCAGGATCATTTAGCAAGTAAAGCAAAAGTGGACTCGTGAGAGTTAGAAAACCATCCCCTCTTGTGGAAAAGGCAGGGGAACACAGGTACCTTGAGTTTATATGGCCCTGTGCTCATTATGGAATTTGTTGCCCATCTTAAATATATTCCCAGGGTGCAACCTTATTATTCAGTAAAGCGCTTGATTTAAGATTTTTTTAATAAAAATCAAACGCAATTTATTGGCAGCATCCATCATCTGTGAGATGAATGTGTGGTTTATAAAGGGAGTTCACAATACCTCTTGGTGGATCTGAGTTAAGTCTGATTGTTGTGTAAACTTTATTCTTCATGATGGAGATTTCTTTTTATCTTACTAAGAAGATGAATTTGTACTTGTTGTACTTTTAAGTGACTCCTCTTTGAACCTCTCTCACTCATGGCCAAAGAATGTAGTTTAAACTGAAAATCAAAATCTTGAATTAAACCTCATCTCTTCTTGTATTCATGTAAAAATAGAGATCTTGCTTCTGTTGATTTTTGTTCATCTTAATAGTACTTGAAAATTACTCTTTTATCCATATCCTGAAATTGGTCTTTCTGTTGTTGTCAGATTGAAGTTAATTGTGCTAACAAATTTGAACATTGCACACAGATGCTACTATCACTCAGCTGTCTACCATTTTACACTTCAGCCCCCAATTTTATTTTCTTGACACAGTAGGTGGCACAAACTACATCAGAGTGTGGCACCAAAATGGGGCAATCTAAAATTAGGGTAAAATGTTTGGCCTGCAAATTTTTCTAAGTGTTCTTGCAACTTCTCTAATTGACAGTCACTTTAATAGATTATTAAATAAAATACTATGTTAGACTTTCAATCTTTATTGTAAAAAATACGTTAACTGGAGGTTTAGAGTTAAAAGAAATAATCATATGCATGTTTAGAATATTTTGATTTTTAGAGTAAAAATGCTCATTCAAAATTTAGGAAGTTGTGATAAATTTACTCATTAAAAGAAATAGAAATATTTGAAGGAGTTTTAACGTCCAGTGAAAATATGTGTCATCAATTTCAACAATCTCATTTCTGGAAAGTGCATGCAATCAAAAGTGATTAATTTTTCCTTGAAAACATTCCTCTCTTGGCAACTTCTTTTGCACATGGAATCAGTGTATGCGTATCCATCTAAAAATATCACTTGAGTACTGATAGATTTGAGCCATATAGAGGGAGGCTTCATTAAATGTGCAACCAAAAAGTATCCAAGAATTCGCTCATTCATGTTTTAGACTTAGGGATTTGCATATTGCCCTGCTTTGTAGAACTTGGTTCTGAGAGGTTAATCATTAGTAAAATTTGTTTTTATACAGACATTTATTCCCAAAGTACAGATTCCAAAAATAACTTCCTATTATTTTAGAATTTAAACATCTAGTTCAGTTTTCCATGTGATATTCTCACATTACTATTTATTAATACAATTTAATTTCATTATGTTGCTTTATACTAGCAGTTTGTTGCCAGCAACTGAGGCATCCTACAAGTATAGTATGCTATAATTCTAATAATAATGAAATGTTACATGAAAAACAAGAAAAGTTACGATTAAAATTAAGATAATATTTTGAAACTTCTTTTTCTGTAAGGGAAGGTAAAAAATCTCACTTTTGTTGTGTAGTTGCCCTTTCTCTAACAAAGATGTCAGTTCTTAAATGCGTTTTCATTATTAAGAGGCAAAACTAATGAGTCAGAAAAGCTCTTTTTATTCCAATGTAAAATTGTATTTCTCTTTTGCAAAAAATCTTTTGAACTCTTTCCGTACTGCCATATCTTCTAACACAAGAATTTACTGAATTTGGAAGACTTTTCTTGGGTTTATAAATGGAAAAAGAGCAAAAAAAAATGGTGTTTCGTGTATTTAGGGCACTTTGACAGTTTTTAGAAAAGAGACCTTGTTTAAAAAAAGAGAAAACTAAAGTATCATATTTACGTAAACTCAGCCTTCTATTTCAAAAATCATAAACTAGCTATTAATTTGTAAGTGATGCTTGGTTTATGCCTTGCTGTTTGTAGATGATTGTCCAGCTGAAAAAGGAGATCCAGGATTTGAAGTATGAGTTGGCACTGGTGACTGGCAAGCAAAGAACGTCAGAGCTTTCCCAAGAAGAGCTACTTCAGTAATGTCTTACATTGTTTTCATTTTCTTCTTTTATTATTATATTTTCATCAGTTTCTTTATTGGCATAAATATTTAATTTCATCTCAGAATTTTAAACTTCCTTGAGCGAATAATAAAGTGGAGTTAGGTGCCAGTTTAGAATGGCAGATTTCCATGAAAAGCGCTATGAGGCTGCTGGCTGTGTTTTTGCAGCCTCAGCATTGAGGAAGTGAAGTAAAGTAAACGCAAAGGATGGGAATGCCTGTCAAATGCCAGGTAGAAAGAAGTGTTGTATAATAGGGCAGAATGAAAAACAGTCTCTCTCAAAACTGGATATGCAATCTGAGTAGCGTTCAAAAAATATTCTTGTGCTGAGAAATATCCTGCTCCAATGTTAGTTTGACATAAACCAAAAGAAATCTCACATTTCTGATCCGCAATTAATCAATGTCTTAAAAGCCAAATATGCTTTTGCTTTTTTTTACTGATCATGCTGTAGAAATGCAGCATTAATTCATGTAAATATGGTGACATTCTGTACTGTAGATCAGTACAGCACATAACTTTGTATTTATGATGTATTTACTTAGGTCTAAATGTTCACAATAATGAAATTCAATTTCTAGCCTTTAAAAATTGATTCTGTAGGATGGGCCTATTTAATTTCTGTGCCTCATCTCTATAAAGAAAGTAGTAACTGCCTAATTTTGTTTAATTAGTACATTAACAGTAACCAAATTGAAGCTGTGGGAATATTTAGTCTTTAATTTCTCTAGGGACTGGTCCAGAAGACAACTACCAGTGCTAGAAATTTCACCTGACACACAGGAGAGTCTGGATACATGACAAGCTGCTACCTTGAACCTTGAATTTCTCATGTAGATTGTTGTCATTATTAATCATTTACATCAGCAGTTATTAGTATATTCTCCCAATGAGAAATGTCCTTGCAGTTCCTACTGAGTTAATACATATTTATCATCTGCCCAAACATATGAGTGTCAAATGCAAAATAACATCAGAGAGTAGCACTAGATGTGACCAAGACTAGCCATAGAAAGAACAGCACCTTTCTTTTTCATTGTATGCAGAATTAAAAGCCCTTATTAGTTAGTTTCTTTATGCCCTGGCAGAAGGATAAAAAGAAAACCTTCTTTTCACCCTTCAGAAGATAACTGACTTTCAGTGATTTTATTCAGACATACTTAAATAATCTATATATTAGTTTAAATAAGTGCTTTCCTAACATTATTCTAAAAATCTGTGGCATGGATTTTCCACTGTGGTCTTGTTTGCTGCTTGCTTTGTATAGAGAAACTGAGGTTTTGGAAATCATTTGGGTTTTCTAAGACCACACTCACAAATCTTATTTCCTAAGATTTTTACCTGACCATTTGCCAGGTAGTCTTATAAATTGTAATGGGTTATAAAGAGTAACGGAATAATGGTCAATTAAACTTTTTACTATGATTATGCAGAGGAAAACTAGGAATGTACCATCTACATACAACTGCACTGTAGCATACATCTGGGAGACCTGGTTTCAGAAATGTGACTAAAAAGTTTATTAGTTGTCTATTTCTCCTTGTTATCTATGTAGCAGAATATATAGGGAATTACACTGTCAGAAAAGGTTTCTTCTGAGATCTTAACAAGTAATTTTGCATCCCATTACTCCAGTAAGGACCAGGGTAGAGACTTTCATGTGTTTCTACGTGTACTAAGTCACATAATGAGAAATAACTTTCAAGGACCTTTGATACATTAGGTCAATGCAAAATTTTAAGGTTTCTGAATTTGTCATTTATTTAGATTTACTCAGGCTCATGTAGGACAGTGTGTTCATTGTTTCAAAAATAAGTTCTTTCTTGGAACAAGTGCTGTGGAATTAAAATAAAGAACAGCACTTAAGTACTGCTTACTGGGATATAACTTTCCTGAGGATCAATACAAAACAAGAAGGGCCTCAAACAATTAATCTCATCAGTCATCAATGTGATGTAATTTCAGGGATCATTTTTCTTAATATGATTTAAAGTGGGAAAAGAAAGAATTGGATATACAGAATTTTTTCAGAGAGGCAGAGAGTGCTAGAGAATAACTGTCACATACATGAGTCAGACTGGCTTGTTCCTACTTTGGGCCGCAGCTGAATGGAATGTTGAAAGCTAAGTCAATCTTTTCTAGAACAGTTCAAGGGGAGGAAAATAGCAAATGTCAGTATTTATGAGTTTTGCATTTGTGTGTGTTCATGCAAACAGAGTACTCACAGATAAACAACCGATGTGGTTCAAACGCCCAAAGGAAAGTATAATGAAATGATAGTATAAAAAACCACTACTTCAATGAAAATATGTTTCTGTGGTTTTGAACAGTTACACTTTTTGAGCTTGCTTTCATATGGCAGTAACATTTGTGACCATGCAGATTTACATGTCAGAGCTTGAGGTCCATAGATGTTCTGAGCGTTTATGACAATCAGCAGATAGCATCTAAGTGTTCTGTCTCCAGTTAGAGCCTATCAATACATAACACAGCAAATCTTCATGACAGTTCTGTTTATTGGGAATGGCCATTTGAGTTTGGAGCTACTCATTATCTGGAGAGTTTGTACACATTAAAGAATAAATATACAAGTGAGTAGTCCAAACAGAAGCATGGACCTGGATGATGGCTGATAAAATCGTGATTGACTATTACTGGAAAATGTCTATGTTGGGATTCACATCTAGTTTTGCATCTATAATGAAACCTAAATAATAATATTTATCTGGAGCCATACAGATCAGTTTGTTATGACAGGCAGAAGAAGAAAAGAAACATGTAATAGGTGATAGTGCAACATACTGTGTTGGGCTTTATTTCAAGTGGCCACCCATGAATGGTTCTTCAGGGACTAGTATTGTAGGGGGTTCTTTTATTATTATTGTTATTATTATTGGTGCTTTTTTAATATGTCAGAGAGGAAATTCTAATTAAGGTCATTATGGATTTCAAATTCTACTTAGATATTTTTGCTTAGTTAGGATTTAGGATCTTCTGTTTAAACTTAAATAAAGTGTATCTCAACATGTGTATATATATATAAATGCATATATCTGTATAAATAATTCAAGTTTATTTAGTTCTTTTCCAAATTCCTATACTTTGACCAAAGTCTTACTGTGGTTAATTTTATTGCAAATAGTGACTAGTAAGAAGAGGTGTTACAAAGGATAGTCTTATAAAAAATGGATGCATTTTAATTCTTCTTTTTCTGATTCATCATACATAATTTAACAGAGGTCACAGCAAAATTTTTCTGCTGAAAGTATTCTGGGCCTGGGTTATATTTTTTATTCTTTGATACTGAGCACAGATGGTCAAAGGTACAAAACATGTCAGTGAAAAACTCCATGCACTGAGTACATATTTATTTTTTTGTCCCACACAACTCTTTATCTCAGGCATTTTTCAGTAGAAGACAGATGCCAAAAAGAAGCTGAGTGGTACATATGTAGATCAAATAATATCTTTTTAGTCTAAAAAAATGCTTATGGTATTGCATCATCAGTTTTTTTGCTCTCTGCATATGTTGTAGGAATTAACTGTTAGTGATTGCCCAGGAAATAAGTACTAATAATATCTGTAAATAATACTTTGTGTGTTTCTTGACTTACTAAGTCAAGAAATGCCAAGCATTTCTTGCAATAAGGAGCTTCATTCCACTTGTTTACATTCAGAGCATTCCAAATTAAATTGGTGGGCTATTCAATGCAGTTGAAATTGCTAAATATTTGCAGGTAGCATATGAATAAGCTGATTTTCATTCTTGATTGTTTTATCCTCAGGTAAATCAAAGAGATGTCTTCAGGGATTTATTTTAATTTTTTTTTCATTAATTTAATGGAAGGAAAAAACTGTGAAATAGGCATTCCTCATAATCACTACAATGTCACATTAGTATTCACTAAGTTTAAAACGAAATGGAAAAAAAATGCTCTTGACTTTTCTTGTGAATGGTAAATTATAATATGACACAGCTTACCAGTTGTGCGACTAAAGCTACAGCTGTCTAGAATTCAGAATTCTGTGTTAAATGGTGAGCATTTGCATTACCGTGTCATATTTTTGATTTTATTATTTTGTTCTCATAAATGTTAAACATAAATGAATTATTCTGCTCTCAGTTTGTTTATCTAAATAGCAAAGCATAAAAAATTCCGCTAGACTACATAAGTGGTTCAGAATGTAGTTCACAAAATGCTTCCAAAATCTGATTTGCTTGCTTTGGATCTTACCTTCTACTTCCTCAGCTGTAAAGGGCTGATCTAAATATTTCTTTGAGCTGGAGAAACAGTTTCTTATTTAAGGGGAAAAAATTAGAAAAGGAGCTCTTTGAACTATTTTTAAAAAGTAGAAAATAACATAATGCATCCCAAATACAAGGAAATTGTACTCTTTCAGGCTTCTGCATTATGCTTAAGAATAGAATTAAATTACCTTCAATTTTTTTTTTTTGTAAGTTGCATGCCAAAAGTAAAAGGGAGAGTCCTTTTTGTTTGAATCATTTGGGATTTTTTTTTTTTAATAACATAAATGAGCTCACTAGCAATTTACAGTGTGTGCCCAGAAAGTCAGGATTTTAAATCAAGGTTCTGTGTTCCACAGCACCCACGCTTCCAGAGTTTTTGCCAGTTGGAAATCTCTAAGAACAGGACCGGAAGTACTGGCTTAGCACTTTAATTTATTAATAACTTTACCTTATTTCTTTCAGATACATATGTTATTACAGACACTTCTATTTTTTACTTCAACAGTCATATATTGTTCATCTTACTCAAGTCCTGGAGATCTCATTACTTCTTTCTGTCTTTCATTTTTCTGTTTCAACATTGTGACATCTGTATGCTATCATAGTATTAACAATATTGCACTGTTGTACAATATAGAGCTTTAACAGTTACTCAGAGTTAAGCTGTTGAACAAATGGCTTCCTTTACAAAATAGAGCAAATGTTCTTATTTGCTGATGTCAGTGTCCAATTTCATTTGCAAGGTGGAAGAAATAAAGGCATATCACCTTGTCTTTTGTCAACACAGCTTTGCAGACCATAGATCTGTGTAGAAGTTAGCAGATTGGAGAACATGAGCTGTGTAGGCAATATTTGAGAAAAAACAAGCTACCTTACCTATAAAGTAGTCTTAAAATGTCTCACATTAACTGCTTGCTTAGATGCCTGATTTAAGTGCTCTTGAATCAGTGTATTTTTGTAGAGGACATTTTTTCTCTTACATGTTATGAAATCTTTAGCAACAGCACAGGAAGTTCAGATTCCTAATGCAGGTACCAAAGCTACATCCTTAAAGTGTAAATACTTTTCTGTGAGCCTGGTTTTTGTTCCAAGGCCCCTGAAAGTAGGGAAAAAAATATTTTTTAAACTGATCACTTTTGTATTGAAACTATTGAAGATAGTAAACCGTAAAGTTCTTTTCAAAAGATAACAAGTTTGTTTCAGCGTGGAGGTGGGAGGGAGGTCAACAGTGTACTATGTCCTCTTTTCTACTGTTCAAAATTATACCAGTCATCTAATGTCATATGGTTTCAAGAAAAATAGTGAAATATGATATAACTCATAATAGTGAGGTGTATGGAGAAAACATAACATAGCTTCAGTCAATTATTTAGATTGAAAAATCTTGGGGCCAATTTTCAAATGTATATGACCAAAAAGTGATCATAGAAGCATTTTGAATCTCTCTGAAATTCATTGAACACTTGGTCAGTTGAGTTCTTCTGAAAGTACCACTAAGTACTTGTTTGCATCTTTTGACACTTTAAATACCTTTTGAAAATCTTTTTCTTTTGAGTTTATACATCTAATTAATAACCTGTGATACTTTACAGATTTTTCTTTAAACTACTTCTTTCTTCTTTACTGTAGAATTATCTTGGTGTTCATCCATATGAGTACTTTTGGCTTCTTTGAATAGCTGTTATGCTTGTCCTATGTCCTTTCATTTTAATTCGAGTGCTTCCTACCTTACAGATATTTTGATTTCTTAAATTTTGATAAACTAAAGGTTAGTTTTCTCTTGCTACTTTTAGATATACTCCAGTGATTAGAACATAACTACTGTTATGGCCACAAGTATTAGCTGGCAGTGAGTAGCATTCCTTTATGTGTGTGCTTTTGAGTTGTTTTTATAAAGTGCTGTTGAAGAAGGAAATCGTCTACTCAGCAAACTACTTGACATGTTTCTTCTCTAAAAAAAAAAATTGCATGTGTAGAATTACAGGCAGTAGGCACCTTTTTCCCTTATACACCAGTCTTGGTCTTTTTATTGTCCAGTCCAAATCACCCCTTTTCTTACTGTTACAAAGGTTTAGAGCTGTGTGCATTTCATCATTGAAATATGGTGAATTATTTTTGACTGTGTAGAAACTCATCTGACATCTGCTTGCCACGTGGCAGCCATCTAATTCAGAAGAATCTCCTGTAATATGTAGTTGTTAGAGCACTGTATAGATATTTTTTAAAAGTGTAAAAATCTTCCAGACACTCAAAGACTTACTGCTCTTACTACCCTGCTCTAAGACTGCACCAAATCAATGCACCCTATACCAGGGCTATGATAATAAAACTATTCTATGAAATATCTACTGAAGGGATTGCACAAAGGCTTATGTTACTGCTTCCACCATTTACCTTAATTATTATTATTTCACCCAGGAGTTAGCACACTTTTGTTAAATGAGAAGTTAAGCAGTGATTTCTGGATACAGAATACAGCATTATTCTCTCTATATGTCAATTATGCTGTCATGTGCACTACCTGTCAGTAATGTATAGCAGTGCTTCTCAGGGCAGTATGGATGTATTTTGTGTACTTTTATCTTCTGTCATTTGACTGGCAACAGTGCCTGGAAATACCTTCCTTTTTTCCCCTTATCTTCCATAGCATTATTCATAAAATCCACTACTTTGAATCTCCGTGGTCTTCCCATACTGATGCACACTTGAAGCTAACTTAGCTTCAAGTTAGCTGTTCTTGTATGTAATGTGAATGTGTCATTCTGCTTCAACTATCACGCATTTTGAAGATCAGTGGATTAATAAAATTTGTAGAGATATGGAGTTCCTATTTAAAGAATATTGACATCAGTATTAAACAATGATAATTTTCAGAATTAATATATTTTTTTTAAATTTATATCAATTATGTTACCAATAATACAACTATTGCAAAGTCAAGGTAAAAAAACTTACTTGATTAAAACTACCTCTCTGATTACCACAAGTGCTTCATTAGCTGCCTTGTTAGCAGTCTATTTTTCATAAACTTGGAATTATGCTTGTGACAGAGTTCAGAGCTGACACACAAAATTAATTGTTATTTAAGTGAACTTAATTTTGATACATAACATACAGTGTCAGTGATCAGGGGTTAAAAGGCAAGTTCTCTCAGAAATGAATCATGGCACATAAAGCAAGGTCAAAACAAGTCCTTCCAAATCTGTGTTTTGAGACTGTGGATCCTGCAAGCTACTGAGAACTCCAAAAACACTCTCAGTTGGCTGGGAGTGCTTTTCTGATGCATTTCAGCTGTGTAATTTGCATCCTGGTTCATCCAAACAAATGACTGATTCAGAAGCAGATTTTTAAAAAAATGTAGGTGCATGTTACTTAATGAATGGGTAAAAGTGAAGTAGCACAGTGCTAATTTAATCAATCTGCAGTTTTGCTATCAGAAAAATTGCACGGAATCTGAAGTAGTGGGGATAGAAAGGTTTTGTGATGTATGTGTGATCTAAACAGTAAGCAGTCTTCATTAAAGAAGAATTTCTGAAGGGTGGAAAGTAAGAGAAGAGAAATAAAGTTGATAATGTAAAAGCTGTCTCTCAGCTGCAGTACAGTATGTGTTTACATTATTTGCAAAAAAAAAGATATAAAGAGGGAAAGGCTAGACCAAGAACTTGGGCCTGATTTACAGTCACTAATGAAAGAGCACTGTTAGTTTAACATGTTTCCATCCCAACTGTTTATGACTGTTCTACTGTAAGTTTTCTTCCGAGCATCAGCATAAGGACTTGTGCTTGACATAGCTTGTGGTTTCACATTCTGGTATCATGATCCAAACTTGCCTGGATCAGCACTGTGTTACCTTTCTTTTTCTACTATGTTAATATGGAAAAGGCCACTATCAAAATTAATTTTAAATTAATCTCCTAAGTCACTTAATACTGTTCCCTTGACAGTGCCTTAAAAACTTTTGTACGTGTGTGTAATCTTTTGCTCATTTTGGGTTTTTTTAATTTTTTTTTTTTTTTTTTTTTCTGATGAGCACTGGGAAAGAAAGCCCCATTCTTTGTTTACTGCTGTTTTTTGCAGAAAATGGGTCTTTGTTTAATACTTCCTTCTTGCTCCTTTGGAAAATTTCTTTGGGGAAAACTATTTTTTTCTCATACAGCAGGGTTCTGGCAATAGGCTTCAGCACACCCTTGCTCTTATTAGTGTAAGTTAGGCCTGCTGTTCTCAGGGCAGAACCTTGCAGTATTAAAAGAATGGAAATCTATGAAAAATTGCCTTTGGAGGCTTCATCTACTTGAATAACATTAAATAATATTTAATGCTCTATACCTTACCTTACAAAATACAAGAGAAAGGGAAAAAAGGGAACAATTTTGGATCTCGATGAATTATGAGACATCTTCATATGACACTGATTTTCCTCTCATGTGAAATTAACTGTGGTCATCCATGCTCCAGTTTTGATTAGCACAAATTCTTCATGGAAACATTGAGAGCCTTACTAAGCTAAAACTAAAGAAGAATGCAGCAGCTGGCTTGCTAATGTTATTAACCACAACAAATGAAAGACTGTTAGTTTAATATTTGTTTCTACACAAAAATAGAGTTTTTAGGATTTCTAAAATATACTTTTAGGTTTGGGGTTTTTTTTAATGCTAGTTTAATGCTTTCAGAGCAAGTATCTTGCACCTAGGTACATCTGTTTCAGATTAATGGAGCCTTTTCTGATATAAATCACCAATATAAAAAAATTCCCTCAAATTTAAATAAATTAAATTTACCATCTTATGTTAGAAGAGTATGAAATTCTGAAATACATATATATATATGCTGCATATTTCCACTGAAGCAGTTAAGTGTGACAAGGAAGCAATTCAGTAATTTTCAATTCAGTGCTTGTACCTAGCTCCATAATTAGGTTTCCATTGAATTTCAGTTAATTAAACAGCTTCCATCATGGCTTTTTCCCATCAAGCTAACTTTAAAAGCAGAGCAGTGTGAATTCTTAAAGCTAATTATTTTTTTATGAGGATCTCTCCAGTGTGTAATAAAATTCCTGGTGTTGATCTTCAGATAATAGTACAGAGAGCATATCTTTATCCAGTTTTCTGCTCCAGTGACTGGCAGGTACTTGTTACTAGGTTTTTGGTGTCATTTCATCACTAGGTCTTTGGTTTGATTATCTTGAATTTTAACTTTAGTAGGGGATTATTCTTTTTGCTGCCAGTTGATACCTTGCAAAGCTCATTTTTTAAGTTAAGACAGAGAAATAGAATGTCAAAATAGGAATTTATTTCTTCTGCAGTCCATCTCTTTTATAACAACAAGGCCCAGCGCTACTGTAGTGCTAGTGTTCATAAATATAGTCAAGAAGGAAAACAAAATACCATACTGTAAGGAGCAGTGTTTGCATATATTCAATATTATGGAAAGAGGTTTTGGTATGTTTGTTAGTTGACTTCTTTTTTTCTTCTTAATTCTAGCTGGTTTTCATTATACGCTTGAACCAAAGCATTTTGGGCTTTTTTTCCTTCCCTCTGGTTTATGAGTTACCTTGGCATTCTCAGTCTTGTTGTGGTACCTATGTGTATGATTTTTCTAAATTATTTTCCCATTGACTTTCAGCAATATGTGTCATGTGGAAATTAAGGTTCAGCCTGGGTTGCTTTGGGAGAAGAAAAGCTCAGTAACATGCTTAGAAATTTTTCAAATATGATACGTATTCTCTGCCAAGCGTACTCTTTCCTTTAGCAAGTTCATTATCAAAATGCCCTTCTTTGAGCATCTTTATTTCCTAATTTCTGTTTTGAGAGGACATGAAAATGTTGGCCATTATCCTTGGCATAATGGCATAAGTAAATATAAGGATTGATTGCTCAAGTCTTTTTAAAAGAAACTCTGTTCTCAATTCTTACAGAAAATACGACATACTGACTGACTAAGAGAGGTTTAGGTGTATGGTCTCAGGGCTGAGCCAGAATAGCTGACTAAAAATACTTTATTCCCTGTGCCTTTTTGTTATTCTACTATGACTGAGTTGAAAAAAGGTCCTTTAGAAAAAGAACACTTTTTTTTTACCTCATGATTTCATATTACTTTTTTTCTGCCACATACCCATGCCTCTGCGTAGGCCTCTAAAGCAAGTTTTGCCAGAAAGTTCTCTGGATTTCTCATGCTCTGTGAGTTTCTTGCTCCTCTTAAACACCTAGCCCCTACCTTGTTCAGTGTTGGGGTGTTTAATGTGTTTTTCGGGTTCAATTCTTGCTGACATACATTCTTGGAAAAGTCTTTGGTTTGAGGAAAACTGTTTGATGTGCATTCTCCTTGTAGAGAACTACAGATCAAACGTAAGTGGCTATATTAGAAGATGCTATTATTGCTAAGGAGAATGGTATTATCCATCTCTTGAAAGTCACAGAACGGAAAACAAAAGCTATTTTGGTTCTCCTTTATTTCCAAAAAGGTTTTCTTCACTGTCTCTCTATTGGAGGTTGACTACAGCCTGTCCATGGTTTTGACTAGAAAGAATGTGTTGGACTTGTAACTGTAGGTGCCCTATATGAATTTCATAAATCTTTTACAGCCCTATTTTATATAATTCTGTGCTCTAGTTTTCATATATTCCATATATTTTTAAATTTATTTTTATGGATGTATTTAGAGATAAATAATAAACCAATTTAGTCAGGAATATGAGAAGTAAAAAGAAAATCATCTTGTAAATTTTACTGTCATTTGTTTCTGTGCCACCTAGCAAACAGATATACCTTGTCTAATATATGTTAGGAAAAAGTAAATGTACAGTCACTATTCCTTTTTTATGCTTATTCTCATCTATGAGGGTTTTTTTCCTTGCCCTGTGATTCTTTATTGTATCCTTGATTAATGTTGTGAATGTTTCTGGAGATGAAGTAGCATTGTTGTCTTTTTTTCATTTATAAAACTGAAGATCTTGTTACTCTATAAATTCATATGTTGTTTGGACAGTCTTTGAGCTACTAAATCACTTAAACAGAAGATGTTTCAGTTTACTAAGATCTACTCACTGAGAAGAGAATCTTCAAGTTACCTCTGTATCGCATTGTTTATTTTGTACCTTTGTTTAGTGCTTCAGTATTCTGAAAGAACTCCCAGAATATCCAACATGTTGCCAGACTGTGTGTTTATTTTAGAAAGACTTCTGGTGCTTTTTATATGGAAACCTGAAAGAGTGAGGGAGGCAGTGATTTCTTTTGCTATTATTTATGGGGATTTGCATGGCTGGTTTTTTTTATTTATTTATTTTTCTTTTTGTTTAATCCATAGCATTTAGACTTGGATGGTCTGTTCCTTTTCTTGTTCTCATTCTTAATGATGAAATATTGAAAATTTATCTAAAAATACACTGACAATCTAGTGTTTCCTACAACTGGGAAAGAGGCTGAATTGGTTTATAACTTCAGATTTACATTGTGCTATTTCAGACTTGACTCAATGCTCAGATCTCTTTTGGCTTCTATGTACTGCTTGGAAATCAAAAATTTAATTGGACTGTTGTGTTTTTTCAAGAATTCAAAACACAATAAAGGTAATGTAAGAGAGAGGAAATAGTAGCTTATATCTATAACTACAGCTTGTCTAATTTGTTACACTTGACAAATGAACTTTGACTCTTGACTGGAAAATAATAATTTCAAAAAATAGAGCATTATGTTTCAGGAATTATATATTCTTTATCTTTCTCTTGAAATATTTTCACATTATGTTAATGGTAATTGTGCGAGTTAGTGCAATTTTTTTGATTGATTCCTGTAGCCTGAATCTGTTGTAATGTGAGTATGGGTAAATCCCTGGCAACCAGATAATCTTTGAAAGGTTAAAACATCTCCTTCATAATTTCTAGTTCAAGATTAAAGGCCCATTTTTATAGATGACTTTATATAGTCAGTCTAGACAATCTAATTATCAAAAAATAATTTTTTTACTTGTTTCCTCTTACTTACTGAGACCAATAAGGTGCTTAAGATAGTGACAAATACTGACTTACTCTGTGTCTGTGTAATCACAGTCATATTCTCCTTAATAGTATAAATGCCTCTCTTTTCCCAGTGCTTACACAAATGCCTACCTCCATGGATGAAGGAGTAATTCTCTTGCCCGTTGTGCTTAGTGGGTCTGAAGAGAATATGAGTAACTTTGTACTATTGGCTTCTGTTCTGTTGTACTCCTAATGCAGTAAACAGTCATGCAGCAATAAGTAAAATTTTGGTTTCCTTTACTGAGTAAATTTTGTGGTCTCTTAGGTTGAGAAGCAAGTCAATTCCAGTAATTCTTCTGTAGCTAATGTTTCTATTTAAATATCCTCTCCTTCAAGCTCTCCACATGTACAGCTTACGTTGACTCCAGGGAGTGTCCTATAAATTTTGGACATTTGATGAGTGGAATAGACAATATATTTGTCTCTTGTTATTTAACTGAAACAATGAAAATGGGAAAGCAAAGTTTTTCTGAAACTAACCCTCATGTTTCCTTTCTTTCTGTTTTGAGTATTACCACTTTGCTATCTCCAGAGGAGATAAATACCAAAAATTTCTGTTATGTTTTCCAATTTTCATTCCAGTCTTGCAGCTACTGATTTTCAGATACTTATCTACTGAAAATAATGATTTTTTTTTTTTCTGATTGCTGTACATCCCATTGTTTCACTCTCCAGCAGGTATTTCCTATTACTGTATTGCAAGGAATTTCAGTAAAAGAAGTCTTCAGAAGCAGGGAAATACCACAAAACATACTGCATGGTGAACTTTGAATGCTGTGATATTATAACGCCTAAAACTTTTGTATATGGTTACAGCAAAGTGGTTCCGATAATAAAATGGCAACAAGATTCCCAGTCCCGTAACTGAAGAGGATAAATGGCTATGAAGTTACATTCAGAAGGCTTGCATATTAAGTGGGGAGCTGAACAAAACTAGTCTAGAAGAAACACTGGGCACAAAGATGAACTCTTGCCCTTCTTGGGCAGTTGGGCACTTGATGCAGCTACTGTAGATACCCTGGCTCAGGCTCAGAGCTTAAGTTCATCTTCTGGGCATGATAACCTAAATAAACATTTAAATGATAAGATTATGCTTTACAGGACATATGCTTGTCATGGTTGCCCACCATTTGCCTACTAAATAATTGAAACAGCAATTGTCAGGAACCAGGAAGCCATAAATCTAAACCCAGTTGATGAAGTTTGAATTCGCACTTGCAGTTTTCCAGAAATATACTTTAGTAACTGGATTAAGGGCCTAGTCTGGGCTTAGAAATCCTCTTCCCTTTGTCTTGAGAATGAACTGCAATACATCCTGAAATATGAGATCAGGAAAGAGGGTGACAGCATACAAAAGGAAGTCTGACTCTATCTGTATAGATGTGACATCCAGCCTAGAACATGCTATATTTTGCCTCTATAGGTTTCCAGTCTGATAATTTTAATTTGGTTTTGCAAAATAAAGAGGGTGCTTCTCTGTGCCATATTGTCTTATGAAGACCAAATTACTGAAATAATTGTTTCTCCCTAAGAAAGATTTTGTCAGTTGTTTATAAAGAACACGTTGCAAGAGAATGAAATGCTAACTACATTTCATTACTCAGAGCAAGAGCAGTAGGTCTTTGAGAAAAGTATAAATATCTGGATTAAAAGGTAGTATGCCTTGCTTGATGATTGGAGCACGTAATATATGCATGAAAGCTATGCTGTCTGCTGACTGTTGTAATAGACAAATAAGTAGACTTTTCTTTTGCACTAATAGTCATATATAATAACAAATCCTATGCCAAAAACCTCTTAAAATCTAGTCTTCTGAGACAGCAGGTTTTAAGTCTTTTCAATTATGAGATAGCAGAAGAGCAAAAGGTTATAAAATAAATGAGAAAAATAAAAGATTACTTAGATACTTTTGGTTCTAGAACTATTCCTTAGCATGTGCCAGTATGTCCGGCTATGCAGTTGTAGAATCTTCACTATCAAATCCAGGTTTCAGTGATCAGAACAAAAGTACATTTCAAATGCATGGACCTTGAGGAAAAATAGCTTACTAATATCAGGCAGCTTGGTACATTTTGTGTTGTATTTGACACAGCATTTTGCAGAGTTGTCTGCTTGTTTGTGATATTTTTTTCTTCTCTTAAAAAATGCTATGTATTTCCAGGCTGGATGAGTTAATTGAAACCTTTGTCAAAGATAATGATCCTGATAGCTCTCTGGATGTTGGTGCTGACATGCGCAAGATCAAGTATTGCTTCGCTCATATGAAGGTATTTTTTTTAAACAGAGATGAAAGTGCAACTGGCACTCTGAAAATAGCTCGGAGATATTCATGGTTCAAAAGTGTTAAATGAAATGATGTTGAGAGGTACTGGAAAAAGGTAAAACAAATGAACTTTAAAGTGCATGGAGGACCCATAGAAAATTTAAATTTAGCTGGAAAAATTCAACAGCATTTTGTGGAAACATCAGCAAGGATCCCAGCATGCAGTAAATTGCAAGAGAGCACTGGAAGTTACTGGAATCAAGAAGACAAGTTATTTGTATATGGATAGATGTTCCCATCTGTATTTCCAGCATTATTGAGGCTTTTTTTTGGACAAAGTATGTTGAAAGAAGTACAAATGTAGATTAAAAACCCTATATCACTTAATCTGTTACACTAATTCTTCTGAAGGTGTTGCAAGCCCTTCTGAATCATTGAGCAAACAAGATACACTTGGTAATTATGAAATTAATAGGGAAAGCAGTAGAAGATCATACTTTTCTGTATTTTGGGATATAAATTTTCCAATATAATAGTGTATGCATTCCTGATCTTAATTTATTGTCCTTAAGTAATTAGTTTTTAATTATATTTTTAATGTTGACAATTCTGTGATAGTAGAGAACACTGGAATTTATGTGTAGAAAAAGTAAAATAAACTGCACCCTTGCTAGTGAAGATTAAAAAATAAAATTTGTTTCATACTTGACACAATGGATATAATTTGGCAATCAACTGTGGCATGATTTTTTTTCTGTCAAGGGTCTAGAAAGGTTTTACCTTTCTTATTATAACTAGACTCTCTCAAAATAGAATACAGAGCTGGAGGCAAAGTTAAAGGGGTTTGGTTTTTTTGTTTCTCCTAATAGCAAATAATGAATCATCCAACGACTTCTGATAAAAAACTGCTCTCACAAGACACCTCTGAAGAAAAAAACAGTAACGTAGCAGAAGAAGAACTGGAAAAACTGAAAGGACTTCTTCAACAAAGAGACAATGAAATCAGTATCCTTTTTGAGGGAAAAAATATTGTTTGGGTTTGAGATTATCTGATTTACAACTGTTTTTCTTTGTGTGAGAGAGGCTGTACTGTGTTAAAGCAAATACTCAATTCCCAGCTTTTATGTGACAGGACTTCTGCTTTGCACCTGCTTCTCTTCCAGTTTTTACCCAAATCAAAATCCTGGATCCAAGCACCACGTAGGTTTAGAATGGTCTGGCCAGTAACCAATTACTGTGGATTAGGACACACCTAAAACAGTGTCCTCAAGCAAATTAAACTACTTTTAGAGGGGGAAACACCGATGCAATATAAAGACCAATCTATTACCTTACAAAGAGTAGAATTTCCTGTATGTGTTATTTTTAGCCAAATGAAGTGTTGCTTCAGGGACTACTGGGCTATTTGCCCTTAGAACAAATATAAGACTTGTCCTTTTTACGTTTAAATTTAAAGCTTTTTGCACATAAAAATACTAAACTGCTCAGATGTGCTTTGTCCATTTCACTGCCTCACAGGAAACATGAGTAGCTGCACTGCAGCACAACGGGTGAGAGATATTTTTAGCAGGTTGACAGAGCTGTGGGCAAACCACAGCCACTGTGACCCCAGCTTTGTTTTTGACTCGGTGGGGAACATTTGTAATACAGCAGAGAAATCAAAATATGGGGTTGTTGAATGTAAAGGTAACAGGGATTCTTTCACAGTTATTGGTAAAGAGCGGTCTCAGTTGCGTTCTTTGTGCTCAACAATTCCAGCTCAATTTTATGTGTCAAATGAGAATGGCATTTCTCACTGGGGTGTAGCATGTTACCCATCTGAACTGAGGTGGCAGGAAAGCTTCCCTATTTCTGCTTTGTCACAGATGACAAGATTTTGTTTTTCCAAGATGCAGTTTCAAATAAATTTAGCTAAAAAACTGACTCATTCCTTTCAAAAAATTCTTCAGTTTTTTAATGTAAATTTTAATATCTGAATTCCCAGAAACATTTCCTCCTAAATAAATTGTTTCATTAGCATGAGATAAAAAAGCAAAAGACTTCTGTCAAAAGCACTTGGGCACAACAGGTTTATACAGCTTTGCTCGCAGAAGTAAAAGGAGGAAACGTGTGTAAATCCATGTAAGAGTTAAATGGAAAGAATATAGAAACGGACTTTGAAGACAAGACTGATTTAGGGAGTCTGCAGTGGCTAAGTGACAATACATCATCACTAGAACATTAATAACATGTCTAATGTGATGAAGTGTTGGGAAGTATGGAAGCTGTTGAATAAACTATGAATTCCTTTTTTCCTACAGTAGCTAGAAGCTATCATAAAACCTGAATTGGAATATGTTTTATTATTATTACCTAGTCCAGTTAATAATATTCCCCAAAGACTACTTAGATTTTCTGCTGTTCATTTAGAAGATTAATTAGGATTAAAAAGAATAGTATATTAAAAAACGTATCACAGGGACTCCAGTGTTCCTGATTGAATGCATGAAGGATTTCCATTATACTTCCTCTATAAGCTGTTAGGCAGAATTTAGTTATATCTAATATACTTCCAGTAAATTCACAGTTTTATTGCAAGAAATTTCCTAAAGACTTTTTCTGCATAGTAGTAAACCTTATTGTGAAAAGCTTACAGATGAGATATACCTGCAAGACTACCTGTAAGTTAAGAGGTTTTTTTTCTTTTGTTTGGAAGTTTTGTTTATTGCAGAATTTCAAAAATAAAAGGGGACTACCACAATGGCAATAAGATCCGGTTTGTCTGTAAATGCTTTTATCAGGAGTTGATTGAACGGGATCAGCAATNAAAAAAAAAAAAAAAAAAAAAAAGTAATTATTTCCTTAATATATCTTGCAGATATTCTGGTAACTATGCTAAAAAAAGAAAAAAAGAAAGCACGAGATGCTCTTTCCCAGCTTAATGCCACCTCTGCTGCTTCTACAGTCTTGGAGCAGTCTGTTTCTATGAGCTTGGAAGAAAGTCAGAGTCCATCTAGATGTTTTAGTCTGAAAGAGGCAAAAGATTTCAGCTCTTCCATTCCCAGACTACCTTTTCTTTCCAGAGAAACAGGTTAGTGTAGTTAACTGAGCAGTTATTGGATTGTTCCAGTATGATTTACAACATATCCTTCAAATGAGAACCAAAACAAGGAAGCTTTATTTTCAGTATCAGTCTTATTGTGCTATTTCTGTATCTACAAATCAGGGTTTTAAATTTAAAGCCCTCTAAAGGTGCTAGTGGCTTTTACAAACTTATGTGAATACCTCTTGAACAGCCCTGTGGAACCATAGTATAAATTCAGGTGCAGGCCCTTGATTCTTTGTGTAAATTCACAGAAAAAAAAATGGGGGTTTGAGCATAATTCATTTGAAAATGTTAGGAAACAATTTTCCCCTGAAAGATCCATTTCAATTTATCCATATAAATGATACCACAGGATTTAAATTCATGTTTAAATCACTGTTGAAGCAACTCAAACAATGGAAATAATACTGACCACTTAGCATGGATTACATAAGAAAGGCAGTTTTTATACCAGTTATTTGCAAAGGGTTGATGTTGAGCATTGAAATTTTCTTTCCTTACATAATTTAAGCTGGTTATTTATGACAATAAGTAACAATGTTCTTAAATGTTGTTCATTTCAAAATTCACATAAAAAAACTTCCAGTAACTATAGACAGATTTTTCTTGCATGGTTTCATGTTTTCTTCATTTTCTAGTTGAACTGTTCAAATAAAAAGATTTTTTGGTGTCAGTAGGTTCTAGAAGTGCTTATGTTTTTATTAGTAAAGAACATGCCTCATCCCAGGTTATCACATATAATTACTACATATTCATGATTTATATTTCTGTATGCTTTTTATGCATTTGGCAGGGGGGTAGCTGAAAGAAAAGAGAGTTTTCAGCATGAAACCCAGACATGGCAGCTGGCAAGTAGAAACTTAGATTTTGCTAGAGTACTAGTGGGAATGGAGTTCTTAAACTATTTAAGGTGGCCAATTATCCTCTAAAATTGCATTGTAATTGAACTAGCCAATTGTCACACTTGTTATTTTGTTTCATTTGCTCAGGTACTGAGGAATTCCCTTTGCCTTCTACTTTTCCTTTTCACCATGCTTCTTCTCATTTTATAGGAAGAATTTTTTGGATTTGGTGTCACAATAGAATTAATATAATCGTGTCGTTCTAACACAAAGCTATTCATTACGTCAGAAATATGCTAGCAAATAATAGCTATATTTTATCAATAAATGACTAGTATAATTGTATCTTTTATACAGTGCCACTTATTCTTCAGACTTTAAAAAAACCCTCACAAGCATAAGCAAACTCTTAGTTTTGATCAATGCTTTCTGTTTTTGCAAACATTTGTGTAGGTATGTTCATATGAGTTTTCTTTGAACATAAGGTAGGAACCAGCACGTCAGCTCAAATTTACTGGATTGTGGGACCTTATCTCCTGCACTCTGCACTGGCAAGGCCAGACTGGATGGAGCACTGAGTAACCTGCTCTAGTAGAAGGTGTCCCTGCCCATGGCCGGGGGGTTGGAACTCAATCATCTTCAAGGTCCCTTCCAACCCAAACTATTTTGTGGTCCTTTGTTAAGTTTGGACGGAGCACCATTTTCACTCGAGCACGGAGCCTCATTTTTCATCTGTTGAAAGCCTGAAAATAATGGTCATCATTATAAAATTATCCATTAATTTCAAAATCTACCTGAACTGTATATATATATGCCTTTTTGTCTATAGGCTTTAAGAATTCACTAAAGATTGTGAAAGGGCTTGGGCCTGACCAAGGCCAAACTCCCAGGTAGAAGCTTTAATGTAATATTAAAGCTATTCTTCATCATTTAAACACTTTGCATACTTTACATTATTTATGAAAATTTCAATGTATGGCATGAAGACTATATGATATGTTGGCTATTTTAACGATCTAGCTTGCTTTGTTTAATTCTGTACTCTCAAACCTGCCATCAGCCTGATTTAATGCAGTATAACACTATTTCTAGTGTCTCCAATATGTTTTCCATTTTCCTATCTCATTTCCTTATCCTGAAAACAATTAAATTAGGAAATCAACAGAAAGTATAGGGAAAAAATATTTCATTTAATGAAATAGTAGTTGAAAAGTCTATCTAAAAATTTGTTTAAAAAACAAACAAATAATTCTCTTTTTTTAGAACCTTTCGTTTATTTTGCAGTTAATTTATTGTATAGCTTTAACATTTGCTTGCTCAGAAACAGATCTTTACCACTCTAGAATATTATAGCATAATATTCTTACCATTTTTTTCTACATGATCTAGGACCATATCCACATTGAAAGATATGTGTAATCATTTTTCTTGTCTATCCTATCCAGACACTGCTTTAAGTAGGAGAAACGCAGTCATACTATTTCACTGCTGAGCTTGGTGTAATAATCTGTGATAACAGGAAATTTATCTTGATCTCATCACAGCAGTAAAACAATTCCTGGTCCAAATTTGTCCCACAGCAGGCTGACTTTGAAGGTGAATGAGTAGTGACTTCTACAACAGTACATGTTTTACCAGTACAGCTGTAATTTATCTTTGTTTAAGTCCATCCTACATTGGATGTGCATGGTCTTTTCAGAAGAAACTGAGTGAATGTAATATATCTTGAAAGGTTTGACATATGGTAGTATTTACCTTCCTGTACATTCTGCCTTTTCCCCACCACGTGTGTGCCTGAAACTCTAAACAGAAGCCTTTAATGGCTGTACAGACTCAAGGATCAACAAGGCCTAACACCCAGATTTGATTTCCAAGTAGATTTTTGGGCACTATTATATAATATTATCGACTGCTAATACTAAGTTATAAAGAGTTTATTCCATAGAATCATAGTGGGGTTTGGGCTATGTCAGGATCCTTAAAAATCATCTAGTTTCAAACCCCCGGCCACGGGCAGGGATGCCACTCACTAGACCAGGTAGCTCAGGGCCCCATCCAAGCTGGCCTTGAAGACTTCCAGTGACTGGGCACCCACAACCTCTCTGGGCAACCTGTTCTGGTGCTTCACCACCCTCTGAGTAAAGAATTTCTTCCTAACATCCTTTCTAAAAGCACCCTCTTTCAGTTTAAAACCACTGCCCTTTTTCCATTCACTGTCTGTATAAAAAGGCCCTCTCCCTCCTTTTTATAAGCCCCCTTTAGGTACTGGAAGGACACAGTAAGATCTCCCTGGAGCCTTCTCTTCTCCATGATGAGCAACCGTATCTCTCCCTGCCTGTGTCTGATTTAATGTTAAAAGGTATTTTTTCTGAACAGGTATGTCTCTAGCTGCTTGTTTGAATATCTTATTTGAAATAATGTCACTAGTAAAATACTGCTGAACATGAGGTTTGAAACCAGTGGAAGACCTAACTAAGAACGACTGAAATTGGACATGTGGATTCTTGTTGTGTTTAGAATTGTGCTTTTTTCAGTTTGTGTCAGAGTCTGGATTAGGATGTTCTTCCTGATAGCTACAGCAGAGGAAGATGCAAGTGCAGTGTCCTAGTAATGCCCTAGGTTTCTCTGCTGATATTGGGTTATACAGCATTGAATTCTTCAGTTAAGAATGATACCAGTTTACGTGCTGTCATATTTCTTTTTTGGATCCCAGAAAACTTCTTTTAGGAAGGAGTGGTAGGTAGGCAGGCTGCCTGGAAGCAGTGGAAGGCTGCCTGCTGCTGTTGTTTTGGCAAGTCAGGTCCCATCTCTAGGGAGGTTTTACAGATGGCATGAGACAGTGACCTTAGAATGAACAGACCAGAACTTGTTATCTTAGTCCAAGTTTCATACCATGAAAGGGGAGAATTTACCTTTCAATACCCATTCTTCATCACAGAGCTCCCTAAATTATAAATCCATAACTACATGAGGGGGAGTGAGCAAAATAGTCTAACATAGTAGCCGCTGTTATCTATTGCATCATAATATCTTCATTTAGCTGAAACAGACATAACTGGCTATGAATTCAAATTACATTTCAGATGAACGTTCCAAAAAATGCAAAGGTAAGTTATTGGCATAATAACTTGAGCTGTAGAACTGCTTCAACAATTTGACTTTTAATATAATCATTTAGTTCATCATAAAGTATCTACTGCAGCTTTAATTGTATTAATAATTCATATCTGCTAGAGATATAAATGTAGAACTACATATAATCTTTCTTAGGAGTTGAGTCAATAAGAAATTAGTAGTTTCAGGACAAATCAAAGAGTGAATGAATCCAGCAAAACAAGAAAAGTCAGACTTCATCAGACAGTGGAGTAATAAATGTTGTATTTTACTACTTTTGCATTATATCACTTCTGTACAGAGAAGTCTTATTTTGAAATCAGTCTCAGACTGCTGCTTGCTTCTTAGGATAATTCTGCCTGTATAAAAGACGTATGATACCATTTTTCCTCCTGCTGGATTTGTTTTTCTCCTGAAATATAAACAGTTTGGTTACCAGAAAACTATTGTGACATTTAAAGACTACAGTAAATCTTAGTAGGAGCTTCAAATGGTTGTATATGCTGATGGACTTGAGTGGGATTATTTTGCTCTCAAAAGATTTTGTTAGGATCATGTTTTGACCACTTTGAGCCATTTCCTTTATCTTTCATTGAGAAGTTGTGAGGTTTTTCAAGAGTTTTGCAAAGAATTTACTCCTATGTATCCCACTCATGATTTAAGATCTCTTTTTGCTTGGCACTCTGCAAACACCTATATGAAAGAGCATTCCTGCAGAAGGACTGACAAGCTGACTTTAAAATGTAAGGTGGGAGATGGTTTCTATAAACAGATGATGCTTATGAATAGCATGAAAGTAGTGATGATAACACACGTACTGCTCATTTCTGAAAGCTAAATATTTTTGTCTTGTATTAAGACTTTTCAAAATATTTATCTTGTCTATTTTAGATATTTATGTAATAATCTGTGGAAAATGCTTCCTTCTGTTGTTGAAAACCCACAGAAAGTTTCCTAGTGGAAAGGACTGGCCGAGGTTTTCCATCAGAATCTCTTCTATGTCTTTCAGTTCAGAAAAAAGGCAGGTCTCAAACCTTCAGAAAAATTAAATGCTGAGCAAACCTATATGTTTCTTGGAGTATTTTCTGTGTCCAGTAGTGCTTTGGGATCTCTGGGGGCAGAGTCTTGGCACTGTGCTTATGACAGATCTTCTGTTAACAAACAGATGTAGCCGTTTTATTGCTATTTGGCCAGAAGAAAAAGCTCACTGGTGCATTTAGGGCACTATTCAGACTTACTCTTGATCTTTGTCATTAGTCAGAAAAGAAAGTATCTACTGCATTTTCTGTTAAAGGTCCAGGAAAAAGTATATATTCCATTTGCTCTCCAGATGAACTTCTACCAGCTCTTAGTAACATGTAGTGCACATCTCATTGCTACTGTTAAATCTTTGTAGCAACTATTTAAAACAAGATGTGTTGTTTTGCTAATTTCTTAAGCATTCAGTGTTTTCTAGAATGTAGACTGATTATTTGCTACAATATATTTTTCCTTATTGCCAAGTTTAAGGATCAAGCAGAAAGTGTCAGACTTCACTGTTTGATTTATGTATTTTTAAAAGCCTTCAAAATAAATTCAGCAAATGTTAACAGTCAGCATAAGCTTTTGAGCAATTTTATTGAGCTTTACTTTTGATAAGCTTAACAAAGTTATTTTCTGGTGTTTCAAGTTACCAGATAAAACACGTATTGCCAAGGCTCCAATTTATGTCATAAATGTAAATGGACGTCTATCTCCAGTGAGACACGTTTGTAGCATGTAGTTGTGGAAATTTTTTACTTTGTCATGTGCTGTTATACATTTTGGTATCTCTGTTTCCTTAAAGATCACAGTTTTATTCCTCTTTTTAATCTTGTGACATGAACAAAAGGGAAAAATTAAAATCGAGTAGTTTCTAAAACAGAATTACTGTCTTTAAATGTACACTGATTGCAATAAATACCAAGTAGACTAACTCTGTGAATTTGTGAAAGACTAACTTCTAGGGGCTAACTCTTTTGTTTAACTTCTAACTAACTTCTGGGGCTTGCTCTTTTGTTTATTTGGGTTGTTTTTTCAAAATCTATTCTTCTATCTGTAGTGCTTCCAAGAGCTTTATTTTGTCAGACTATACAGTGAGTCCACTGTGACTTTTGCTTGAGAGAGGACTTCGAACTGAACTCACTGAGATTAGTGAACAGCAAAAAAAGAACTGTATTAAGAAGTTTGAGACTCCAGAAACACCTCTGTAAGGAACAACAGATGACTATTCTTTGTGACAAAGAAATATTAATACATGTTGTAGGATTTAAAGTGAGCTCTTGCAATTGGTATTCAGTGATAAAACACTGTGTGTTACAATTTTTGTCATCTTAACTAAGTGTTTATAAATATGAACATAGGGTTATTTTTAGGAGATGAAGCCCAGATTTTCGTTTTGGGAGCTTGGTCCCTCTTTGCAACTTCAAAGGCAAATTTTGTAACTTATAAAGATTTAATGAGAGTGAGGAGCAGATCATTACAGTACTTTCACTAATTTTTCAGAGACACTGAAACTTACTTATGTATTGAAAATGTTGTTATGTAAAATGACTTACTGCTTCCATCAACAGCTTTTTCTTTCTCCACATTTATTTGGTTTTACAAAACATTTCTGTTCTTTCTAAGATGCTCATCATGTTGTTCTTTTCACTTCTCAAGTGGGAATCTCTTCTGATGTAGAACGTATGTTTGGAAGCTTGCTAGAGATGCTTTTGGCAGTTTTTACTGCCTTCCTCTTGAGTCTGTTTAGATGGGGAAACTTTCCAGTATTTTTATGCTAGTTTACTGTTCTCTTATCCAGATTAGTCTGCTAAATGTAACCTAGTGTTCTTGGAAGTTCTCTACTATTTCAAATCTTTTTGGCTTCCTGTTTCATTAGCCATAGTTTGGCTGTCTAAAATTGCTATTGGATCCTTCAAACTAACTCCTTAAAGTTGTTTTGGGGTTTTTTTTGGTGGCTGAAGCTTTTCAACTCTTGATATTTTAGAGCTAAAATATGCTTCCGAAAGTTTCTGCGTACTCGAAGGGTGATCAAATTCCTTTATATATTGACTGTCAGGTTTGGCAAATACCTCTGTAAAACTTCTTCCATATTGTTGTTTTTATGAACATCAGTCCCAACAGACTACAGTGCCTTTTAAGAGAGCCACTACATGCACATGATGTATGTATATAGGTCATCAAAATACTAGAAGGTTCTTCTATTAGCTTAAACTTTAGATATTTCTATACAGATATTGCTAATTCTGCTAAATAATGTAATAGTCTAGAGTTCTGTCTCTCTTTTGTTTGTGTATTTAACCTAAAGAAAGCATTTTTTTCATTCTGTTCCTAGCAGAAACAGATATTTTCTTGAGACCCTAGTCTCAGCATATTTGAATATAAAACCATAGTAGGAATTATTGAAAATATCCCACAAATCCTTACTTTTTTTTCCTGATATTTGCAATACATTTAAGCAGGTTAAGTTTCATTCAAATGTTGCAGGCCAATTTCATGCTTCTGATCTTGTACAAATTTTCTATTGAAGTTTTGTATGTCTGTTTGCCTCAACTGGCTCTTAAGTTTTGGATGCTTTTGTTGAAAAAATCATTGCACAGTTCACTTACCTCAATTGCATAATTTTTTTGTCTCTTACAGTTTTAACTCTGAAATATCTATTTAGTAACTGTGCCTTTGTTTCATTAATTTTCTGCCCTGCTATAAGTTCAGACGGGTACTTTTGAAAGAATAACATTATGTTTACAGCTTATATTGTATTTAGGTTAATTTGAAAAAAATTAGACACAGATTATTGACATCTGTGTGAAAGAAAAGAGTAATCCCATAAATGGAAATGAGATAACAGCTAGAGATGGGGTGATATTTGGTTTTCCACACCTATACAGTAAGTTCAGTAGATTTTACTTCTAGGTTAGGTAAAAGCTGTTACTGATTTTCCTTGCAGGGCTGATCTTACAAATCAGTGGCTGAGATGCTTTGCTGTAACCATCTACCAAGCTACACTGAAAACAGTCTTTGATCTTTTTGTTCATAGAGTCAGGTAGGAGTTGGTCCAAGACTTCCATAAGTTAAGGCAGTTTTGACATCTGAAATGATTACACAGAGTTATACAAAGACCTGAAGCTGTTCTTTGTAAACGTGTGCGTATCAAAGATCCTTCACCTGTAGGTAATTATGGCCATTCTCCTGTAGCAGAAGTTATGTGACTGAAGACATTATTTAACATTTGTAAGCATTTAGCAGTAATTCCAGCTCTTCAAATCACTTGTATCTGACCTGATGCAGAGAATGGTGGAGTTGGGCATGACAAAATTCTGTCTACTTTTGTGTTCTATTACAGTGCACTTACGTTTAATCTTCTCTCCCTTAACAGTTTTTCTGTTTTCCATTTTTCCTGGTAATATTCTTCCTACAGGTGAGTCATTTGATGATGATTGAGCAAAACATTTGCTGAAAGATTTTGTTGTTGTGGCTGTTAACAATACTATGCTGAATACTAGTACAAATAGCCCTGTCATACTGTGAGCCCTCTACCTGATTTTCAGCATATTTTTACTAGACTCTCATTCAAATAAAATTAAATTTCAGCCTTTACTGTTTCCTAATCATTAAACTAGTTTCCAATAATTTTCTATAACCAGTATTTTCAGTCTTTTCTTTTATTGTGTCTTGAGTGTAATATAATCTCAAGCCTTTTTATTTTGGTCATCTCATAGCCCTTGAACTGCTGCTGCATGTTCATGTTACTTAACTTGCTTATGGTTACTGCCTTAGTTATTGTAATGTTTATTGTAATTCTTTAATTCCTTAAAATAAAGACCATCTCAGAAACAACATTCCAAAGCTTAGTTCTAGGCTTAACTGACATATACATGTAATCTGAAAATCTGGTGCTGTTAATATCAGATGCCATGTTTAAAAGCTTCTGCAATTTATTTTATGATGCCTGTTATAATGTCACTATTGCTTTCTGCTGCCATTTTAGGCTTTCTACTACCTAGATATAAATGCCTGTAAGAACATCAGTTTATTATGCTGGAAGTCACAGTAAACTTCCCAAAAATCTGCATGGAGAGATTAACTTCTTTAATATTTGTACTATATATTCAAAGTGCAAGTCTTATGAGGAGAGGCTGAGGGATCTGTGGTTGTTTAGCCTGGAGAAAAGGAGGCTCTGAGTGGACTTTATCAATCTCTACCGCTACTTGAAAGGAGGTTGTAGTGAGCTGGGGATCAATCTCTTCTCCCAGGTAACAAGGGACAGGACAAGAGGAAATGACCTCAAGTTGCTCCAGCAGAGGTTTAGATCCAATATTAGGAAACAATTTTTCTCATAAAAGGTGGTCAAGCATAGGGACAGGGTGACCAGGGGAGTGGTGGAGTCACCGTTCCTGGAAGTGTTCAAAAAATGTCTCAATATGGCACATTTGGGCATGGTTTAGTTGTGAACATGGTGGTGGTGCTGGGTTGACAGCTGCACTTAGAGATCTTGACCTTGGACTGAGATGACCTTAGAGATCTTTTCCAACCTTAAATATTCTATGTATCTATGATTTACATGCTATTTTATTTAAACGCTGGCTTTATTTTTCCTTACTCCTCGACAGAAATCAAACCAGTTTCTCCATATGTAGGTCTCAATAATAAAGAGAGTACAAAGAGGATGTGTGTCACTGCCAAAGTAGACAGCAGCAGCACCTCCTGGGCATAAAAGTGCTGAAATACCTTCATCTGTTCCAAAGCCAGATAATTCACAGGAAGGGTAAAACCCCAGCATAAACTGCTGATTGATAACTTGTGGTTCAGTTTGGTTTTTTTCTTGATGTCTGTTACTTAGTGTTTAGATGAAGTGCAAAAGCACAAGATTTAATGTTTCTATCAGTTTTTAGTTGCCATCATAATTCTGTGTATGTATGTGGCCAATTCCCTTCTGGTTTCTGATGTGCCATGTGCATATTTAAAATGATAAATACATAGATATTTATAGCTCAGTCTTTTACACGTTTGTTTTCTGAGCACAACAACTTCTGCCCCATCAATGCCTGGTGATCAAAACATCCACATGGCTGAAACAGGATAGCTTAAGGTATCTAATTTCTCACTCCTGTGGGGAATCCTGAGTTTGAGGACATAGCCTGTAAAACTAAGAAAGTTAATCAGAAAAAGGGAAAATGCTTAGAAAAATAGGTCCAAGGCAGTAATGAGGTTCATTGTATCATTACATGACCAAGCAGGATTTATTGTCAGGGCTTCTGTAAACAACTAATGTTGTCTTGGTCTCTGAAGAAGTATATATAGCTATGTTGTTATTTCCCTATGATGTCAGTTGGACCTAATCATATGTTGAACACTCATGTAATGTTTTGATACTTTCTGATTTAGAACTTTCATCTATTTATCCTTACTGTTTTAAGAGGTAAGGTTAAGTCCAGAGAATTTCCTTCCCTAACTTCCCTTGCAAATCATTGCAGGTTGCCATCGTGTGTTGTTCTTAGATATGATTTTGAGAGATTTAATGGTAAATAAAACTGGATATAAAAATGAAGGTCTTTGTCAAAGTTAAAAAAAAAAAGTCCTGATAGGGATTTCTGAACTTTAATATTGCCTGGAATAGACTTCAGTTATGACTGTGTTTTGGACTGTGGCCTGTTTGATTTTGATTAAAAATTTTGACAAATGCTTCTTTGAGATTGGGATATAAATGAGGATTAACATATCCAGTTCAAGCCACAAAATTATTATGCAGCATTATGGGGCAATGAGAAGAACTATGCAGAATGTACAGTGCCATTCTTGAAGAGAAAGGTTACCTGTAGTTTCTAATACAAGCTCGTCATATTTTAGACTCCAAAAAATGGGCATGTTTTAACTGACAAGCACTGAATGAATAGAGCTTTTTCCAAATAAATTATTTGCTACACCCTTCCATGCATTTGTTGCCCTAGGTTTGATTCCTGCAGTGTACTCTGTGTAGAGCTAGAAATTTAAACTGGTTTGAAATTTAATTTGGTATAAAACTAGCTATTTGTCTGTTAAATAGCAATGATCTCTACATATACGTAATGGCACAGTTCTACAATGTTTCTCAAATTAAGCCTTTGGCCTATAAATGTCAGTCATTTGGGACCTGCCTTGTTAAGAAACGCTGCTAGAAGTTCCATCTATTACAAAAGGGAAGATCTGTGGTCAGGCCATTGTTTCAGAAATGTCTTCACTGTTGGCCTCCTCATGAGGTGCCCCAGAGTTTTCTTGTTTTCCACACTGTTAAAAGTCTGATTTTCTGCAGAAAAAGAAAGAATAGATTGAAGGGTGCCAGCCGTGTGAGGAGATGTACATTTTATATTCTGATGGCTGAAATACTATTAGATGTAGTTTTTAATACTAAATAATTGAATTTATATTTAGGGGAAGAAAGCTTGGCTAAATTGAGTCATGTCTTGAACTTTTGAGTAAAATAACTAATGCTGGGTTGATCATTTCTGTGATGTCTAAAACAGTGGAGGGGGACTCAAAAAAAGGAAAAAATTAAAGACGATCGGTCTTTTATTCTCTCTCTTACACTCTGTTTCTGCACTCTTATTATTCAAATGCCATGAATCTTTTTTAATCTGTTTCATGGAATACATTAAGAGTCCATGTGCTGGTTACAAATAGCAAATGTGTTTCTGAATACTACGTTTTGTCTTTCTTGTGAAAATACTGTGGCTGCCACGAAACTGGAGTAGGAGTAGACAGTGGAAGCAATTGATACTACAGTAGTTATTGTACCTCACACTTGACTGTCTAAACTCTGGGACGAGAAAATTTATTTGGAAGGGGTAAAAAGAGAAGGGCATGTATGGATTGGAGTTCTCTTTTATAACTAGGGTAGAAAAGAGCAAAAATATTTGTAGCTTAGGGTGTGTTCCTAATGAAGCTGTGAATGAGATCAGGAAGAAGAGAGACTGTAGATTCAAGGGAAGGAAGAGCTGAGTTAGTAGGAAATTAAAGTGAACCCAAAAGAGTTACTGAATAGAAAATGGCTAGAGTGACAAGACAGTAAATAGGTGGTCTGAAATTACACATGCTATAAAATGGAAACAGTAGTTGGGAAGTGACTGCTTGTCACCCTTAATTTACCTCTAACACCCAAAAAGAACTGAAGGTTCAAAGACAGGGTCCTCAGAGAACTCACATTTTAGATTTAACAGAGCTTCATTAAATTAGGAGTGCTGTAGGAAGAAGAGGTAGAGTTTTAAACTGATGCATATATAATTGTGATCCCTTTGGTAAATTTGTTAGTCGTTAAGATAAAGGCATTGATCTGGAGTCAAAGCAACCAAAATGATTTTTTTCTTTATTGGTACTTTTAAACACTTGGTTTGGAAAAACTGTGCTGTTACAGCCAAAGCCTTCGTTTTGTCACAATAGACATTGTGCAGAGCAAAATCTGGTAAAACACCTGTTAACAAAGTCCAGCAAAATATGGTTTAGTCATTGACAGCCTGTTCAGTTCATCTGATGAATATCATGTATTTCATGATTCTCTATTGCAGCAGCCCAAGTGTTTGTTAAAGAGTCTTTGTCATTAAAATTTCCTTTTCTATCTGCCACTGAATGAGGCATAAATAGTGTCAATGCCAAGAATAACAATGATTATGTTATGTCATGTTCCAATGAATGGTCTCTGTGCAGGCTTTTCATAAGTTACTCTTTACGGTGCATTCACATGTGAGGCTGTACAGAGACAAGAGAGGAAAAATAGCAAAATGGAAAAAATTGAATAGTATCAGGTCATGGATGAAGTAGTCCACGTTTTTTGTTTGGAACCTGTTGGATACTATTTTTCCTGACAAATGTAGAAATGAGTTTATTATTACTGGACTGTACTACTTTGAGTGGTCAAATATATAATACTGGCATACAGTTCTGGGGCTAAATTGAGGTTTTGTGTGGCTGAATGGAATGCCCAGCTTGGTTGGATTGAAAAATGTCATAAGACTTTTTTTTCCCCAAGCATTTCTGCCAAGTGCGTACAGGAAGTGGCTTTGGCAGTTGTATCCAAACAAGTAACTTCATTTCCTGGAATCTGCTTTTTTGCGAAATGGGGACTTTAGGAAAGAAAGTCTAAAGAGGGATGTTAAATGGTAGAGGAAAGATCACCCCTAAAAACCTGTGAGAAGAAGGTGCAAATTATCAAACTCCATTTTTTCTAGATATAATCACAACGATGTTATATAATTTCTTTTTTTTTTAAATGGGTAGTTTCTTTATATAGTAAAAATAAAATTAAAAATCTATTGATGATAACTGCACATAATTAGTGAAACCATTATGTTAATTACCGTCCACTTCACCATGGTCTATTTTATGTCTGGAAAAAAAGGAGATGGTGTTCAGTGTTACTGGCAAGGCAGACACAAAGTAGCTGAGATATAAGAGAATGTGTTGTATGACCACTCACATTATAAGGTCCTATTAGCAACCTGAGGTTTAGTAAAATTTCTGTATACTGTCATTAAAAAAAAAAAAAGTAAAAAGAGAATAGATGTTGCAGGTATAATTTTCAGATATAAAGGAGACGTGAGTTGATGTAATAGTAAACATATTTTGCTAAAAAGATGAACATTTTATCTGACTGGTCAGGTGATATTTTTCATGCTATTACCAATTCACCATTTTCTCGTCTAATTTGCTGGATTTGAACCACACTTTTTTTTCCTGTGGGTTTTTTTGTGGGGTTTTGGGGTTTTTTGCCTGCTCTCCTAAAGTTACTAACCTTAATATTTCAAGAATAGTGTCTGCAACCTTCCTCATAGTGCTGGATAGCTGCCAATAATACAAGCACAACCTTCATCTTCCTAAACCCTTAATCTCAGGGTCAAATCATGGGTATTTTTCAGATGCTTGAAAAGCAGTACTCAAAAGCTGTTTTGTATCGAATCATTTTTTAAAGGGTTGTTGCTAATGAGGGGCTATTTCAGAATTGCTAAGAGGGAAAAAAGTACACTGAGAAGTGTAGTAGCAATGAGTCATACTGTGATGCATCAGATAAGAATCTTAAAAAATGTCCATTTTCTTATAAATAATATTGCAAAATCCCAAATTTTAGAGAGGAAAGTAAATACTTAGGAAAAATCCTGATGTCAGAAAGAAGCTGCAAACTTCACAGATAATGAAGGAATCAGAATATATATATTTAGTAATAGATGTAGTTGCTTACTACAGAATGACAATATGTGAAACAACTTAGTGTGACCATTGTTATATATAGAGTCTTTATGCAACCATTAAAGATACTATTAGTGGACGAAGAGACAGGAAAAAATGTTTGGAAGCAGTTCAGAGCAATAATTAAAACATAAGTAAAGATAAGCAAACATGTTGTATACCTTTCCCAAGTGGCAAAGGCTGTGCTTGCTAAGTCATAAACAGCAGCTGCTGTAAATTTTGAGGGGAGTGAAAGTTTTACCATTCCCTTTTCATGTTTGTTATCTTCTTTTTGTATTCTATTCTTCATGTAATCATCTATTTTTTGGTTTTGTAATGTTCACTTTTTTATTACTTGAACACAGAAATTTCAGACAGTTGTGTTGTTTGCAGCTGTGCCCATTGACTATTTGTGCCACTCTTATTATTCCTAAAGAAATGAAACTTCTTTGTAAGAATATTTTCTGAATAATATACGAGCTCCTGATAACATTTGCCTTTGTTTCTGATTTTTCACTGAATGCTTGTGATAAAGTGCATTGTCTAACAGAGGTTGTTAGCTGGCTTATTCTTGTTTGTCATAAAGAAAACAACTCAGCTCTCCACTGCATTATAGAGGCAATACATTGAATTGAATAAGATCCTAGACTAAGATGCAGGGCATCTGTTTTTTATTTCAATCCTTATTATTTACTAGGTATGTGAACTTACACAAGTGACCTCATCTCTCTGAATCAGTTTCTTCAACTGTGAAATAAATTAAGAGTGGCTTATCTTCCTTGATCACTTTGAGATTTCATGTTCAAAGGCCATCCATAAGAGCAAAATCTTGTTTTTCTTACATTGAGGAGCAGTTGAAATGATTTGTGAAAGTAAGACAGTGAATTAGAAGCAGAAACAAATATGAAGCCTTGGAAGTCTTGACTCTTCATTCTTAGCATAACTGTTCAACCCAGTTCTTGACATTGTTTCTCTTTCTTGATAGCTAATTTGTTTGGGAAGCTTTGCTGAAACTCTAGGCTATGCTGGCTACTTAAAAATCTATACAAGCATGGGCAAACATACGGTATATTTGATATTTTTTCTAAATTCTGAGTGAGCTGCATAGAAGTATATTTCATGCAAAACTGTCTCTACTTGCTCAGTAATAGAGTGAGGAGTAAAGCGCTCAGAGTGGGATGGGAAAGTTGTGTTAAAATTATTGAATCTAATATTAATTGAAAATTATTACGAATCTTTTCTTCTGCAATACCTCCCCATTTTAATCAGCACTCTTTATTTATGCCATTTACATCCAGCTATAATTCTGGGGAAAAATAATTCTAAATCTTTCACAAATTTCCTTTAATCTTTAAGTGTACAGAGAGAGAGTGACATCAGTTTGAATAATAACCAGTGGTTGGAAACAGAAGAATGTCTTAGTTTTGTATCAGAAGTGTTAAAACAACTTTCCATTAGGGAATACTAGAAGAAGAGTAGTTCTGGGAAGACATCCTTTTGATTTTCAGCAGGTTTATTTAATTAACTAAAGCCTGATACAAGAGCTCATGGCTCTGATACAGCACATTTAATATTGTAGTGAGTTTGAATGACAAGGAATGTCCATAATTTACTGTCCCCTTTTGATCTTCAGGAAAACAAGCAGTTTAAAGCCATCAAATAAACATAGTGTACTTGGCTTTCAGGAAGAATTATGCTGTTTTTCTAGTGATAGTCACTTATTTCAACAGATTTTTGAGGGGCAAAACCGCTTTTAATTCTATGTCCTGACATGAGCATATTTAGAGCTATAGAGGTTATTGGTTCAAAAGTTGTCTTTTGATCCTTTGTTACACATTAATTATATAGTTCAGTTGGTTACAAATTTTGGTTAAAAAGGAATTGAAAGAAGTTGCTTTTCACAGTGGGAATTGTGCCAATATGAAATGGAATTTCACTCAAATACTTTATATTACATGACTGGGCTTTTTTGTTTTGTTTTGTTTTTTTGGTAAGAGAAGTTCCCTCAAATAGCTTCTGAGACCATTGAATTTTCACCAGAAAACTCTGTGGCATGATGAGCCAGGGAGACAACAGGGGATTCTTGCCTCTGTGAGCAATGAGTTTTGTCTTTAATAACTCTGGTACAAGAATGTCATCACTTTTTATTCAAATGAAAGTTTTTTGAATCACGGAAATAAAAGGCAGTAATTAAAATTCAGAAGATCCAGATTACTTTATTTTTATTTACTATTATTCTTGATTTTAATACAATAGACATGTTAGTCATCATTACAATAAAGTTTTCCTTTTCTCTTTTTATTTACTGTGGAGACTATAGGCAGAATAAATAAAGCTGGCAATAAATTAGTGTGAGCAGTTCCCTGAAGAGAACATATTTAGGTTATGTCAAGTGTGTTGCATGTGATTGTGCAATTGTATACATGTTGTAAAAAAAGAAAAATAATTTGTATTTTGAATAATGAATATGTCCTTCTAATATTTGAGTGGTTTTTTTCGCTTGTTTATTCTCAGGAGCAAGAAAGGCTTTGTGTCTCTCTGCTTATCCATATGTTTATTATGTACATATGTTGGCTGTCTCTTCAGTTGCCATGAATGGACTTGGAGGAAAAAATGTCTGTGCCTGTTTATTAGCAGGATCAGGAATTTAGCTTCTAAACTAATTTGCTTTCCATCATCACTGCTGAGGATGGAAAAAAAATCTGTAATCATGTAGTGTAAATATACATCCAATAGTAAGTGATTTGAAATCACTATCATTTTTCAAAGGCTCATGGAATTTATATAATTCTATAAATAGGCACCCACCAATAAGACAAAAAGATAAATGGTCAAGAAATTGCTAAAGATGCACTGATAGATTTCTGAAAGACAAACATTTTGTGAATTATTATAAGCAAGTAGATGTTGCCAAATCATAGGTTTATTTTACCACAAGCCAGTATCACATCTGACTTTTATATCATGGGGAATGGTTGCTGTACATGAATACAATGAATGATTATTTTGCTGAATGTGGTTATTTGTTGTTATGGAAGCAGGACTTACTTTTAATGGGATAGGCCACACTAACCCACAACTACAGGGCAAAAGGCACTTCCTGCCTTTAGGGACAATTTAAGATGGAAGTTTCATCCAAAATTTGAATTAATTTTAGCATAGTGAGGTTTCAGGGATTGAATTTGGAATTCATATGTGCGCTTCTGTTTCAAAATTATATTTGTAAACCCTGAGATGGTTATTTCTAATGTTTTCTTTGAAGACAAAAAATAAAGTGAATAGCACAGATCTTTTGGTCAGCTTAGAGGCAATTACAAGGTATTAGCTGTCTCTGGCTATTCATTCTCCCTTTGGTATGATAGAAATTCATTCTCTGCAGCAACTCTGCCCTCAAAGAAGGCACCTTAAACCTCAGGGGCCCAATATGGTGGGATTTCACCTTGAGAGTATGGGAGAGTAGGAATTAATTGTCCAGTAATTTTACAGTGCTCATAGTTATATAACTCTAAGCTCGATATGAAAGTTTCTTGTCATTAAGTAGTTCGTCATTAAAATGCATGGAGATGTATTTAACAAAAAAATCTCCAATTTTTTGCAGCAGCAATAGCATAAACATTGTTCATGGCCAGTGTGATCCCCCTTGCTGCTTCCAACAGGTAGCAAGCCTGAGACTGTCAGGTGGAGAGTTAGTCTTTAATGAATATGGTCCTCCTCTGTTCCCCTTTATATTCTTTCTTGGTTCTGGGAGCAGTACTGTAGTTAAGCATGAAAACTGTTCTTCATTCATCATCCTAGAGTGCATGTAGCATGCTCCAAAAATGAATGTGCAAAGAGGAAAAGGTCCAGGTGAATCCCTGGATGGAAGGGAAGTGGCTTTGAGATCTGGCTGCAAAGAACTAGACATTCAATGTAGTAAAGAATAATCCTCTTCTAGCTATTTGAAGATTGAAGAACTGGCAGTGGGGAACTCTCACATTCAGTCTTATTCATTCAAAACCTAGAGATATTTATATATTTGAGTGGCTATTTTCACAATAACAGTGGAAATTAAGGATTGTATTTCAGGTAAGAATGATAGTACTAATTGGAGAACTTAACATTCTTGGTTTTAATTACATTTTCAATTTGAAACATATAGATTTTAAGCATTGCTTCTAGATCAGATGGGTTATTAGAACCCTATGGGTTGGGTTTTTTAAAATGTTTCTCAGACGTCTATGAGGAGTGCCTGTGCCAAAAGGAGTAAACATGGATATTTGTTTGAATTCCAGGAATACTTCTGTAGTATTAATGAAATTTCTCAAGCAATTTTTATTCCTTCAAGCCATCTAAACTAGAGACACTTATTACCCCTTACTAGTTTTAGTTTTGATATAAGCATTGAGGTTATTGCTTTTCTCATTTTGTCACACATAAGAAGTCCCGAATTTACTACATAAAAGGTTTTAAAGGTTTTTGCTGATACATAGGATTGGGTAGTGCAATACTAACTTTCACTGACCCTGATAACACTTTAACATTTTTTATTCCAACTTCCTTCCATCCTCCTTCACTCAAATGTGCATTTAGGTGGTGTTCCTTTTGAACTGCACTGAAATAACAAGTTACACATTTTGGGCATTCACTTTGGTATATATCCACTCTAAGAAAAGAATACATCCACGTACTTAACCTTCTACAGTTCTGTGGTTTTACAATGACGATTTTTAACCTTTTTTGTGGTGAAATCGCTAGAGCACAATCGAAAGTGCTGTCATACCTAAACTAACTGAAGAGGGATATCAGTGGATACAATCAGAGAATAGGAACGCTGTTGTCACATTAGGAACTTGAAAGCATGTAAGCAAATATTCAGTAACAATAATTAGTGTCTTATTAATTTATAACCAGAAAAAAGGGTCACTTCACCTGTCAAGCTGAGTTTGTTGTCAGTTATATTTTTGTTGATAGAAGCAGTGTTTCTGTTCAGTATATACAAATTTTTCCCTGCGATGGTTGATATATTAGTAGAGTCTGAATGCATTTTTATTTAAATGCAATTTTTCAAAGTTGTCTGTAAGCTATTAAGTTAAGAAAGTCATAGATTTATGTTAGAATTTCTTAAGCTTGGACTGTATTAGAAGAATAGCAAAAGAAGCATTCAAATTGAGTTTATGTCTCTGCCTTTATACAGAGTTTTCCACTGGTCTCTGGGACCTGGGATAACTGAAGGCTGGTGGTGCTAGTAATGACTAAAGTGAAGAAGGCATTCAGAAGCACTGCCTTCTCCATGTCCTGTGTAACTACGTCCCCCACCTCAATCAGCAGGGGACCCACATTTTCCCTGGCCTTCCTTTTGTCACCTATGTATGAAATTCTCCTTGTTCTCTTTAAGCCTTTTGTTTCCACTTTATACGTTGTGTAGCCCAGTACAAGAATGGAACAGTTAAACAACAGATCTGTACATATATTATTTTAGCTGATAAGGTAATGGTAGGTCACAAGTTGGACTTGATGATCTCAAAGGCCTTTTCCAACCTAGTTGATTCTGTGATTCTATGTACTTACTGTACAGTTCACATAAAATCAACATGAATATCCAGTGGCACTGGAAACAACCAATGGCTTCAGTCTTGGCATAAAAACAAAAGGAAGATACCTCATTCTTTACTTTTCTCTACAAAACAAATATACTAGGGATGGAAATTAAACTTTCTTTTTAACAGTTTTCAGCTGCATTTCAGAAGGTCTTGCTATAGGTGCAATTTGATATCCTAAAAATTTAATCAGCTGTTCATATACTTCTTTGTAACGAGGACAGCTACTACTTTTCCATTTGGATTAATTTATCAAGACTTCCATGGAGGCAGGATTTCTCTTTTTGGAAACAGCAACTGCTAATTACTATAGCTAAACCATGTGAACTTAAGTAAACTTTGTATTATATATTAAGAATGTTCCAGTTAGTATTTATATTTCTGCTCGTGGAATCTGTTTCTGAGGGTTTCATTCTTAGAATATTGAAAGTGAATACTATTGATGTGTTGCATAATTTTGGTCATAAAAATGTGATGTGCATCCTAATTGTCCTTATTGTCAGAAAAATTATATTTAAATTGTGAGCTATTTGTTCTACTTTATCCCATTTTTAATAAGTAGTAGGATTTTGGTAAAACTAATGTTTTATTAAAAATGCAAATTACAGCTTTACTTAAACCTGCTCAGCCTTCTAGACTATGTTGACACTGATTCAGGAGGCAAGTACACTTACTGCATGGGTTTGGCAACACTGGTTTTAAAAAAGGATGTCTATGGTATTCAGAAAAATTTTTCTTTTTTCTACAGTCTACAAAGATTTAGTGTTTCCTTTATAATTCAATCCTTCAAGATAGATTTTTTTTCCCCATTCAAAATTAAATATGGTCAAAAGAGTCCTTAAAAGCAGGAAAAAACCTTTAACAGCCGAGGAAAGTCTAAAATAATGAGAAGTTTTACCTAAAGGTAGCTGAGAGTTTTGTAAAAACAATATGATAAAATTTGAAAAGCTGAAGTGAAAGTTCAGGAGAGAAATTAGCCAGTTTGATTTTATGTGTAAGTTCAGGCCCCACTGTTATCCTTTTCTGCTTTGTCTGCTATTTCAAAGCCACTACAGATAAAAATCTGTGTTACATATATCAGTATAACATACCTAATTGCTTTTTCAAATCTGGACAGTGGTATACAACAGGCTCCTGTGTTCATTCTCAGAGACGAACCCCAATACAGCTTCAACAGGGCAAGAATCAAATTTCATTTTTTTACAGAGGAATTTCACTCATTTCTTTATTGCTAATGTTCAGCTTCCAAAGGAGCTAAGTGATGGAAGTGGTAAAGCTGTTCATCTTGAATATAAATAGACTGTAAATTTTAAAATTAGTTAATCTAGATGGCTGCCTGACAAAAAGAAATAGCTTACCAGGGAGTTTATTGCATGTTTTCTTCTCTCAACTCTACCTCAGCATACCCCATTCAGTGCTGGTGTTTCTGCTGGGGAAAAAAAAAAAAGACCAATTTCTCATGAAGTGGCCCCTGCCCTGCCCTCCCGTAGTTTGTAGACTGAAATATTAAAAGAAAAAGATAGCCCCAAGATGGTACTAATTAATGGTGCACCCACTACAGAGGATTTTTTTTCTTTTCTACTGAAGATGTAGAATATACAGGCTTCTACTTCAGAAAACCTCAGTATCTTAATAAAGAAAAAGCTAAAATGTAATATGAAATTAAAAGTACAGTAAGTTTCCAAAACCAGATTGATGTTTATAACAAGTTCTTTTCCCTCTGCTAAATTGTTCTGAAAATGAAATATGCCTCTTTTGTGGTTTATGGTGTTACTGGCAAGCCTGGTGGTAGAAATGATTCTCCAGACACCAAAAATACATGCAGATGTCTACAGATGTCCCTAACAAAAAACTTCACTTGCATTTGGTCCAAGCTGTCATGATTCCATTGATGTAGGCTGTCATTTTGTAGAGCCCTTACAATATTCTTATCCACCACTCAGAGTAATTCTTCTAAAATTGAGATAGATATATTGAAAAAGAGAATTTAAATATCATATCTATCACTCAAAACAGCGTAGAACATGTAAATTGAGCAAATGTTGTTGAGACGGATCTATCTTTTATAGGTATGTTGGTCTAGTTGAAAAAGGCAGAAAAGTCTTTGAACCTAAAGGCCCTTTCTCAGGTCTAAAACAGAAGCAGCAAATGTTGCTGCTACAGCATGTCAAGTACATGAAGCGTGTCAAAACACATTTAATTTGTATTACTCAATCTTAATTGAAATCTTTATCTTAAGCTCAGTAGTCTAAATTTGATTTAAAATCAACTCTAATTTGAGCTGACTCAAATGCATAAATATAGGCCCTTTCTTGTATTTAGTAAAACTTTTACAACTGCATCAACCATTAAAGGGAACAGATTTAGATTCCTACAAAAGAAGGGAAATGCACAGTTTCTTTGTAGTATCTGGTGTTTGATGTAAACTGCACAATGCAGTATGACATATATATCCTGTTTTATGCGAAGTTATCCAAAATTTGTGATTCTTTCATATGCAGAAGTGAATCTTATTTATTTAGAAGTGGCAGCACCATTGGGTGGGTCTCCTAAAGTTCTTGTGGGTTTGACTTCATATTTTCCTTCATATCCACCCACAGAGCTTCTGCCAAGCCTACCATGCTTCATTTCAGGCTTTCCCTTTGTACCTACTAATTAAGGACTTTCAATGTGTGTATGTATTATACAATTGAATACAATCTCACAGGCAGCTTTAAAGAAGTAAATGGTTGCAAATAGCAGCTGAATTTTTTTTCTCTTTTGAAACCTAAAAGGTGTCATACATGAAATATAAAATACTTCTCTAATAATATTTGTGTCAGAACATGACTAGCAGTAGGTACACTATTTTATTCCCCACTGCTGAGATCTGCCAACATTTTGGTTATGCCAAATAGCCTTTAACTGCATTCTCATCTCTATGCTCCAACTTTGACACTGATAACTCTGGTGCCCACTGGCTTTTTAAAGAGGATATACTAACATAAGTAGGTAACACAAAAGTAGGCAGACTGTAAATCATCAGTGCTAATGCAGGTATTCTAAAGCATCTCAATTCCATGCCATGTACTCTGAGAAATTATAACAAAAACTATATCTGAGAAATCGGTAAGAAATAAAAACATAATCAGAAAAAAATTACTTTTACAGAGTTGACATTATGTGTAATAACTAGGTTTTTTTGTTTTATTTTAATCATCTTAAAGCAATCCCATCTTTAGTGATACTAATTGCATTAGAAATGGTGCTTGTCTTTGGTTTGTGTCCAACATGCTGCTGTACAAGATTGTTCTTTGCTGTTCATCATTTTCAGGTTTCATTGAATGCTGATTTCTCTTCTGTTTATAAATTATTTTAACATATATGGAATAGGTTGTTTTGTCAATCACTTAATTTTGTGTGGAAGCGATAAGGTCTAGGTAAGTTACCCATGCATCAAATTGCTCAAGGTTTCTGCAGTGGGAATTTTCACTTGTGGCATGCAGTCTGACCTGCCTGGGTTAATGTTCAGTACCACATTAAACGTGCTTACCATCTCAAAAAATTGTTCATTTTACCCTCTTCCTCCCCTGTAGATAAACAAAGAAACTCCAGAGCCAGAGATAATAATTTATGTCCATGTTTTATTTAGTTCATTGCGTCTAAATATTCTGGTTTTCCTTCAAGGCTTTTAACTTCCCCAGAAACTGTTCAACACTGCAGGAGTGCTGTGAGCAACCTTGTTTTATGCCTTTCCCATTTTTGAATCATAGTCTGGTGAAGGTAGCCATATGTAATACATATGCTTTTCATGCGAAATTTAGCTGAGCTTTGCAGTGGGAAGTATTTGTTGTATATTGTTTTTCCATTTGCTTGCCTATTTTTAAGTATTTATTCTTTATTGACTCATTATTGCAAGCTCTGTTACATCTCTTTCCATTCTGAACAGATGGCTATGATATCTTGATGGATCTTGGTAAAGATGTAGTGAATTATGCTTACATGACCTCTAATACCTTAGTTCTATTGCAGACTTACCAAATAATTTGTCTTTAGTTTCATTTGAAAGTTCTCGCAGTTCCTTTGTTCCCATTTGATAATATGTGGAAATACATAATAGCCCAAACAGGCTGACAGTCCTCATAAGGATGAAGACTCAAAATTCATACTAGTTGCTATCCTGAAATTCTTCAGACTACCCTCACTCGAATGAGAGCTTTCCTTTAGCCAAGGGGACTCTTTGCTTCTCTTGATTTCAGTGGAAGTGTTGACAATTCTTTTCTAAGAGACCACTTAGTAAAAATGGAAAGAAAATGGAAAGACTTTTACTCTTTCTTTCTTGTAGAAAATGAAGTTTCTGCAAAACAGATACATGGGCAGATACGTGGACAGATGCCTTTCTCATCAGAATACATTGTCTGAACAGTTATTCCCAAGAGTTTGCTTTTGTCAACAGTTTTAATGTTCCTCCCTCAGAACAGATCAATTTGTAATCTTAATACTTCTCTTCTGGAGAGTTGTTTTCAATTTTTTCGTGGGTTAAACTGGCAGCCTCTGGCACGAGGGCTGCTGAAACCCCCTCAGAGCTCTCATACGGGGACCAAAATCAGATTACAAGTGGTGTTGTGAGGAGACACTGTGGTTCTGCTTTCAGACAGAGAAGATATCAATTTCATGCGATTGTTTGACAGATTTTTCCAGCCCTAACTGAAGAGCAGTGTAAATTTTTTTCTGTAGGTTTCATGGATTAAACTTTATGAAGATCATCTCCCTCTGAGCAATAACCCTTTTTCAACAAACAAACCAAAAAACAGAAGGTGGCCAGACTCAAGACTGGAAGTGCCATTTCCAGATTGAGCAGTCTTGAAATTTGTAGGGGGAAGGGGGGGAGGGGGGGAAGACCAAACCAGTAAAATAAAGTACTTTAAAATTGTCCAGTATTTATAAACTTTGATCACTAATACAAGCTGCAATAGGATTTGTCGGTGTTGGATGCATTTAAAAATCAGTATGGTCATGTAAATATACAATTGGTTTCGATCACTTTTTATAACAAAATAAGATCTATGTTTATCCCCTTGCGCTCTCCTACCTACTCAGTGTAGTCCTTATGTAATTCCAGTGGATACTGTTTCATTTTAAAATATCATTCAGCCAAATAACTTCTCTGTTGGCAGTTGAAGACCCAGCACCACACTATACCCTATGTGTTCCTTTAAAGTTAAAGTTTCTTTAAAATTAACATTTGGTGTTTAGGATGGCTGTAAATAGCATTTGTGTATGTAACAGCATAGAATAAATGCTAAAATCTCTAAATTTGTGAGTGATAGAATAGCATGCACAGTATCTGCCAGGGTCTTTGCTGATATGCAGGCTTCTACCTCCTGTAGGCATACAACTGAGTCCTTAAATCACTTTGAGCTTTTCTTACCTTAAAAAGTAATCAGCAACATCCAAAATCCTCTTTGTGTTTCTGCTCACCATATTTTGAATTATTACTGATTTCAAGAGTTTAGCCCATTATCAATACTACAGCAACCTTTCTATTTCTTGGTCATGTCAGATCTTGTTGCTCTACTTCAGAGCTTGTGGGACATCACCGCCACCCTGCTGACTTACTCAAGTTCAGTGGGACAGCTGTAATTTGCACATTTCAGCAGAGGAGCCTATTGAACTAATTTTTTTTGCTTTTTTTTGCTTAATGAAAGCTGACAGAGTTCACTGGATCAGAGTACAGACTGAAGTCAAATCTTCAATGAGAACATTCCTAAACATACAAATTCATGATGTGGATTGAAATGAATTTTACCAAAAATTTCAGCTATGTGAATTTGCTGTAAATGATGATGGGTTTGCTGTGAATTTCACATTGTGTGAGTTGGGCATATTTGTGTTTTAGTATTCAAGCCAAGTTACACAATCTAACAGGAAAGGTATAATTAAAATTAGCTTGATACAAACTTTATCTCTTTTTTGTGCAACCCTGTCAGCTGGGGTTTCATGAGTGTGATTGAAAGAAAATGTTATGCTTTTTCCAATGATCTGAATTTTTTTTATGGTAATGATTATTCCAGGTCACATTGTAATGACTTGATGACATGTGTTTCCTGGTTCTCATCCTGCAGGATATGATGGTTCTTCCTTAGATAAGAATTTTCAAATATTTGTTTTGTAACACTATGCCCTGGTAATTAAGAAAGAGAGGAGGAATTTTTTGGCTTTTAAGAGTGAAAGAAATTGTTTTCTCTAGCAGTTTTAGCTGAACTATTCCACTACCCTGCCAAAACTTTGTCCTTATCATTGGTTTCTTCTCTTAATTCTGTTTTTGTTTATATAATGTAAGTATTTTTTACATAGATTTCAATTTCAAAGCTAGAGAAAAATCAAATAACACCATGGTTTAAATGAACATATAGCTTGTTAGGAGTAAGCCCAGGAGAAACAGCATGTCGATAACGTTAATGCACCATGGCCGTTGGAGGTCATTTGAAAGAAGGTGAGGCTATTTTATGAAATTACAGATTATTTAAGGAAAAGTAAACACCATGATTGAAGATACCACATCAACCATGGAAAAGAAATAATCTTCACTACAGAGCAGAATGAAAACACAACTAGTCCATCAAGCTTTCAGTGTCTCTTGCAGTCTTTTACCATTATTAACATTGTCTTCCCTTATTATCTTCCTAAATGTCTCTGTCATTACCCATAGGGTGCAACATTCTTCAGTAGCTGTTTTATGCTCATATTATACTCAAATACAATCTCAATGGTCCTTTCTAAGTTTCTTTCCTTTTATACCATTTTCAGAATGGGTTTGTTTACTACTTCATATGTGTCTCTATTTTCTTAAAATGAACTGCATAAACCCAAAAATTTCCCCTTCCCAAGTGTTCTGGGGATCTATTTTTGTGTGCTTTGTTTGGCTGTACAAATTTGCTGCCTTTTCAAGCTAATGTTGGAAAATGATTATCAGGTTACCTTTAATTTTGGTTGATGCATTTTTGCCAGGCAGTAGCAATAATCACTGTAATAGTTTTGTTTTCTGAACTTACTTTCCTGTTTTTACTTGTACTCTCAAAAGCAGCACATGGCCAGAAGAGTTAAATACTTTACATTGCAGTGTTATGTATGAGTAAGGGCATGTCATTGTTTATCTTAGGCTTGATCATTAATTTTGTCCAGGCTTTCTGCACTTAATACAAGCTTTTCCTGCAGCAAAAGCAATTCTAGGGGGTCAATTCAGGCTGCATGGTAAAATTAGTGCTAGAGATGCGATGAATGTACTATAAAATTCTGCTTGCAAAGCTGCCTGTTTTTCTTCAAGGCAAGCATGAAACACGAACTTTATACTCTCAGGTCAGCACCACAGAAAAATATATTTTCCTGAATTCTCTTGCTCTTTTGGATCACACAACAGTAAATACTGCACTGTATCTTTTTTTGGTTTTCTTACTCAAAAAGAATGGAGCATTTCTGCATGCTTTGCCATTCAACATTCCTGGTGGTTCTATTTTCAACTCAAAATTTTTGAATTAGTAACAGATGTGCTAATTCTTTTGACTGGAACAGGGGGCAAATTTTCCTCTATATTTTAAATAAATTTTTTAAACTTTTACTGATCATTGAACGCTGAGTCCTCGTTTGTGTTACCAGCCTTCTCTGTAAACAGTATTTTACATCACAGAAATCTCGCTGCAGTCAGTGGGAACTTACCCTGATAAGAGTATGAGGAGGTACAGCAGAATGTATTTAGAAGGACTTGAAAATGCAGCTTATGGACCTAGACCCCAGTAAGGGGTAACATCCCAGTATTGCACATCCCAGCCTGTGTTGGCCTGTTTTGCCTATTTCTTGCCTCAGTTTCACTGATGTAAATGAGTATGACTTGGTGACCCTGACCATGAAAACAATGTATTTCATGCCTATGAAATGAGAAAATTGTGTTAAAGAAAGTAGAAGAAAGCAAAAGTAACCTGGAGAAGGAGAAAACCCTTAAGCCAAAACTGCAAAGCAGGTAGCCTGAATATGTATATGTTATTGGTAATGCTGGTCCATTGGCATAAAACATAGATAAAACACTTGGACAGCAGAAATCCTAGGAAGCTTCATAGCTCTCATTCCCAGTGGATTTGGGGGTCTTGATAGCTCTGAGGCAGGAAGGCAGACCTGTGGGTAGGACAAAAGACAGACTCAAGAGGGAAAAAAACCAAAGGAGGATCAAATTCCTGTTTAAGGAATATAATTTTCGATGTTTAAGTTGCAACTTTGAGTTTGAATTAAAGGTGTAGCTATTTTACATTCTTTACACAGTTTGAGTGTTAGTCCTCCCCCTTTCTCTTCCTGATCTTCATTCCTGTAATTTATTTAAGTGCAAGTCTCATCCTTTCTTCATGCTTATTTATTGACATATATGTACTGGTGATAACACAGATGCTGGCATAAGCTCTCATTCTCCTTAAGCCTTTGGATTTTTTTGTTAATAATAATACAGATACATGATATCTTACTTGGATCTACAGATCATCTAGCAATGAGAACTGAAAATAATACAGACTATAACATTTTTCTATAGTGATTTTTAAAGGTTTAAAGGCCAAATAAGTCTTGACATTCTGGTGCACAAAAGGCAACAAACACCATATTGTAAATGTAAAAAGGCATGCTCCAACCATTTTTGTAGGTAGAATTCTTGTTTTGCCTAAAAGGGTATGGAAAAGTATTTACTAATACATAATTAAAAGAAGCCTGATTTTTTTCTTCCAAGAATACTGAAAATATTCGAGGTACATTTAGGGTCCAAAGTGAAACAAATGAAAGAAATACAGAAGCAAATTGCATTTTGCTGTTGTGAAAATACCTCTGGCTCACACTTAAGAATATTTCACATATTTTAAATTTTCAAAGTTTGGTTTTGCTTATGATCATTTAAATTATCTTGAGGAATTATATACCTCAAGCATTCAAACTTTAGAGAAGTGGCGTGAAACAGAATTAATCTGCCAGATAATAGAAGTCTTTTGTCAAAAATGCTTTCCCATCAGTGGAAACTGAACTTAGTCTTCCCTTTGCTTTAAGACCCCTGGGCTGACTTGCTGCATTTGTCTAAAAAGGATTTAAATAAGTGCAAAATGTCTATCTTTGATGACTCTGAAGTAGTTCTTTTTTTTTTTTCTTTTTTTTACCTTGGAGCAGGAGGAAAGATGTCACTTGGATGTCAGGAAGCTTTTGAAGTTTTCAAGCGGGACCATGCTGACAGTATAACCATTGAGGACAACAAACAGCTTCTGAAACAGAGGTGAGTGTCACAGCAAAATACAGCCAGGCGAAGACATCTGAGAGTTCATTAGCAGTCTGGGCAGGAACACGTAATTTTACACCAGACATCCCAGGCTTCTCTTGAGGACTTGTTACAGGCACTTCACCTTTTCTTACTTAGGACATTTCATATTCAGAAGACACTGAGTGGGGGTAGAAGAGAAGTCTGGATAGAAATGAAAGTAGCATGAGGAATCTTAGTGCATATTTCCACTGGTTTTATTCATCTTCACAGCCATGTTGAAGCAGTGTGGCAACGGCATTCATGATCAAGAATTATCTAGAGGACACAAAATCCATGGGGCTGAATCAATTACTGCAATTTCCATTGTCAAAAATGCTTTACTGGCTTCAGCACTGAATTGGATAGTAAGCTAGGAGATGCTTAACATATGCATGTCTGGTGTTCCTAACCTGTTTGCCAAGTGATTTTAGCTTCTCTCTGCCAGTTTTGGAATCACAAACAGAAATAATATTTTCCTCCTCCACATTTGTTGTTAATGTTGGCCAAACACTTCATACGTCTGGTGAAAATTGTGATAACGGCAAAACACTGAGAACATGAATTTTCATACAGATTTTAAACCTCACAAATTAAACCACCACCACTTGTCTATGTTGATGGGATAACGTTACTGTTTCAGTGTCAGCTTTTCAAGTGTTAACCTTCACAGTACTGCAAAAAAAATACACAGCTTTGAGGTTGCAGATGCCAAAAGCAGATCTCTCAATCTATAACTAACATTACATCTTGTAACTAACAGTTCCCTTAGGAGTTGCTTGGGGATATTTGGTTTGCTTTTTTCTGTTTGGTGGGGGGGGTTGTTTGTTTGTTTGTTCGTGGGGTGTTGTTGGGGTGGTTTGGTTTGGTTTCTGTGGAGGTTTTTGTCCTGAGGTTTTCTCCTTCTCCAGGTTTCTCCTCCTTTCTTCTGCTTTCTTTAACACAATTTTCTAACTTCACAGGCATGAAAGACATTGTTTTCAGGGTCACCGTCTTACACTCATTTAATTCAGTGAAATTGAGGCAAGAAATGATCTCCACATCTTTGTGACTTACTCAAGTTCTTGCTATTTATTGCTTTTCGGAACTTTTTTACCTGGATCTATAACTCAGCCACAGGAGTACAAATTGCTAAGGCATTAGATGTATGTAAGCATTTATCCGTGTGAACTGGATGTTTAGTAATGCCTTTCTTCTGATCAATATATCAGATCATGCCACATCACTGTATGATCACTGCATAAATGATTACACTGCAGTCGTTTCTGGTGTTGCTATTCAGCAGAACACTTAATAGATACAACATGATAATGAGAACAATACAGTTCTAAGCCATGCCCTGCCCTTCCTCTAGTTAATAACAATTCTTCCATATTTTTTCTGTTTGTTATTACTGTGAAGCAAACCGGTATTTCCTTCTGGTTTCAGAATATATAATAGAAATGAGCAGAATCTACAAAGTTTGATGGCAGATTTGCTTTCCTTAAAGGACAAAGAGATTCAAACTAATGCCTTGTGTAACCCCTCTCTAATAGGCATCAGCTGATTTCTGAAATCAGTGCTAAAGTGAATTTTGATACTCTGGAAAAGGCAGTTTCCTCTGCCATTTGCAGTCATTTTTAGCAAAGATGCTTACAGCTCCAAGTTTACTGAGTTCATTAGAATGGATTTATATCAAGTCCAGTCTGTAATTTGGAATGCAGCCTCTGAACTACCAGTTACACAAAAGCTCTGTTACCCAGCCAGTCTTCAAATTGCACAGGAAGAAGAGTGTGGACACCACATGTTTAAAGGTTACCATAGCTTCCCTTTATATGTAGGCTTCTCTTGTTAATAATTTTGTTTATAGTTGCATAACCACTTCTGTCATACCACAAACAGTGTTTGGTTCACAAATTACTTATTTTTAACTGTCTTATTTTTTCCTTTGGGTATTTTGGGTAGATTTTCTTGGCTTGCTAATTATCATAGAGTCAGAGAATAGGCTGAGTTGGAAGGAGTCTTTAACAGTCATCTTGTCCAACCCCGCTGCAATGAGTGGGAACATCTTCAACTAGATCTGTTGCTTGGAGCCTGTCAAGAGCCTGACTTTGAATATTTCCAGGGATGGGACATCCACCACCTCTCTGGGCAACCTGTTCTGGTGTTTTACCACTCTCATTGTAAAAAACTTCTCTTTTATACCTAATCTAAATCTACCCTAAAGCATTACCTCTTGTCCTATCACAGCAGTCCCTATAAAACCTTTGTCCCCATCTTTCTTATAATCCCCGTGTAAATATTGAAAGGTTGCAACAAGGTCATCCTGGAACCTTCTCTTCTCCAGGCTGAACAACCCCAACTCTCTCAGTCTGTCTTCCTGAGAGGTGTTCCAGCCCTCTGATGATTTTTGTGACCCTGCTCTGGACCCACTCTGACAGGTCTGTGTCTTTCCTGTGCTCCAGAACAGGATGCAGTACTGTGGAATACATTTAGTGCTGGTAGCTCAGTGTGCAGCTGCACTGTGAGCTCTGGTTGGCAGGAGCCTGAGGCAAGAGGCCTCGAACTGGCACTGACCCTTTGCGTAACAAAGGGCACAGGGACCTGTGGTGCCAGCCGGATGGACAGACACTTTAGAGACACAGTAGGAACTGGTGCCTCTGGAGGAAGAGCAGAGACTTTCATGCTCTTATACTGTGAGGGTGTCAAAGTCCAGGGTTTCCTTTGTTCAGGGTCCCTCCTCAGAGGCAGCAGCTTGAGCTGTTATCCTGTTGTTGCAACATGATTAAATAATTTTAAGGATCCAGACGTCTGAGTCTCTGCTATGGGAAACTTAGGGTTGAGCCGGTAAAGAAACCTTGTCTGACTGCGTGTGGTAAGTGCAGGGAGTCAAGCAGTTCACTTGTCAGCTCACTGGAGCCACCCACTGCAAGAGGCTTTGGTCCTAGCTCAGGTGGTGCAAGTGTAACTGGTTTTGGCTAAGAACAGGGTTAATTTTTTAAAGTAGCCATGAGGGGGCAGGGCCTGGAGCCATGTGGGCGTAACCAAGACCCTATTGTTATTCAATACCATCCTATGTTATTGCCAGGGGTGGAGGAAAAGAGCATTCCTTTTCCAGTGGAGCAAGTGTGGCAGACAGAGTGGTGGAGTAACAGTGGTCCCAACTGAAGGGAGCACTTTGGATGGCATGGCAGTGGCTGGGTCAAGCTCCAAAATTTCTCTTTTGCACACTTTTGTTATTATTATTGGTGCTGTTATTGTTCATTTTCTTATCTCAGTGCTGTTTGCAATAAATTGTTCTAATCTCAAATCATGACCTTTGCCTTTTGTGCTTCCAATTGGAGGGGGAGCAAGTGGAACTGTGGTTTTTTTAATGGGACTCCTAAATTGGAGAATACCATTCCTAAATCATGACAGCCACCAGAATGGCTCCTGGATGGCTGGACAGAAAAATGTCCTTAAGAAAATACTCCATATGGGATCTCACAAGACTGGAGTAGAGGAGAAAAATCAACCTGCTAGCCTTCCTTCTTTTGATGCAGCCCAGGATTAAGTTCAATACCTAGGCTGCAAGAACACATTGTTGGGTCATGTCCAGCTTTTCATTCACCAGTAACCTCAAGTCCTTCTAAGGGATGCTCTCAATGTCTTTATCCCTCAGCCTCTATTGATATCAGAATTTGCCCCAGTCCAAGTGCAGGACCCTGTACTTGTTCTTGTGGACTTCATTAGGTTTACCTGTGCCCACTTCTTGAGCCTGTCCATCCTGTCCCTCGGGTATGTCCACTGTACCACTCATCTTGATGTTGTATGAAATGTGCTGAAGGTGCACTCAATCCCAGTGTCGCTGTTATCAGTGAAGGAGTCACAACTTGTTACCAGTCTCTGTCTGGACATTGAGCCATTGACCACTACCCTCTGGATGCAACCATCCAACCAATTCTTCATCCATTGAATCATCAACCCATCAAATCAATATATCTCCAATTTAAAAAGGATTGTGGGGGACTATATCAAAGGCCTTACAAAATCAAGATTGATGACATCCATAGTTCTTCTCTTGTCCAATGATGTAGTCATAGAAAGTCACTAGGTTGGTCAGGCAGGACTTACCCCGGTTAAAGCCGTGCTAGCTGTTTTGTATCACCTCCATGTTTTGTGTGTGCCTTAGCATAGATTCTAGGAGGAATTTTCCCATGATTTTCCCAGGCACAGAGATAAGTCAGAAAGGTTTTAGTTTCCATAGGTCCCGTAGACTTGTGTACAGTTTCCTTAGGTGGTCATGAGCCTGATCTTCTCTTACAGTGGCAAGGACTTTTCCCTTCCAGTTCCTGTCTTGCAATCCATCCACTGAAGTGGTGTGGGAAGAGGGATTGCCAGTGAAGACTGAAGCAAAAAGTTGTTAGTACCTCAGCCTTCTCCTCATCTACTGTTACCAGTTTGCCACTCTTGATCATCAGGGAGGGGTACACTTTGAGCTTCTTTTTCTGGCTGACATACCTGTAGAAGTCCTCCTTATTATTCTTGCCATCCATTGCCAAGGTCAGGTCCAGCTGCACCTTGGCCTTTCTGGCCTGATCCCTGAACAGCAGCATCACTATACTCTTCCTACGTTTATCTGTCTGTGCTTCTACTGCCCGTGCATTTCCTGCTTGCACTTTAAATTGGTTTGCAGATCTCAACTCAGCCATGCTAGTCTCTTGCCTTCCTTGCTTGATTTCTTGCTCCTGGGGGTTGAGAGTTTTAGCACTTAATGGAAAACATTCTAAAAGATCTGCCAGCCTTGTTATATTCCTTTGTCCCTGAAGGCAGTTTCCCCTGGGGGCCCTATTGACTAACTCCTTGAAGAGCTGGAAGCTTGCTTTCCTAAAACCTGGGGGCCTAACTTTACTCTTCCCCTGACTCATATCCCTCTGGACTGTGAACTCCACTGATGCATGACCACAGCAGCCCAGGCTGCCTCCAATCTTGACGTCTCCAATTAGCTCATTACTTTTGTGACCAATAGGTCCAGTATCACATCCCTCTGGTAAGGCTGTCTGTTACCTTGCTTAAGTTTTCCTCCATGCATTCCAGGAGTCTCTTTGATTGCCTACTGCTTGCCATGCTACTTTTTCAGCAAATGCTGACATGTTTGTAGTCCTCCAGATGGACAAGAGCCTATAAGTGCAATGACTCCTTTGGCTGGAGCAAGAAGGCCTTGTAAATAGGTTCCCCTTGATCAGGGATCCTGTCATAGATGCCAACCACTCGATTCCCTTTGTTCATTCAGTCTCTGATTCCTACCTATCAGCTATCAACCTGCAGATATCTGTTCTTCAGAGACAGCTCTTCACACTCAATCCGCCTCTTGGTTTAGAGAGCAACCTCTCCACCCCCCCGCTCCTCTCTTGTCTCTTCTGAAAACCTGTAGCCATTGATAGGCAAACTCAAGTTATGGGATTTGTCCCACCAAGTTCAGTAAGGCAACTAAGTCATAGTTTTCTAGCAGTGTAGTGACTTCCAGCTGCTTCTGTCTGTTGCCCTTGCTGCATGCATTGGTGTAAAGGCACCTCAGCTGTTGGCCACTCCATCTTCTTAGAACACCCCTTAATTCCTTTGAAATATTTCCCTGGTATATCCCTGTTGGCTTCTATTGCCTTAGGAGCCCCTGGCACATCTTAGTAAGACATCAAGTGTGCATTGTATCATTCTTATATTAATTGAATGGTGAATTGTCAGTGAGCCTACTTCGAAGTTTCACTGTGAAGGTTGCAACTGTTGCTCGGGCTGTGAAATTATTCATGTAGATGTGACTATACGTAGTCATACATATCAATATACGTGGGTTTTTTCTATAATTACTTGTGTATAAATGATCAAAAGCATCAGTTAATTAAATCAAATACTGAAGAGCATTTGTTTTGTTAAAAAAATATAAAAGAAAAAATCTGGTTTTGAATAAAGTTTTTCACCTACTACTTCAGAGCTCTTCACAGGTGCAGTACCTTATGCTGTAACTCAGTAATGTCTCTGGATTTAAAAAGTGGGGAGACTGATATAGTCAAAGATAATTCAAGTGAAAGAAAATAGATTCAAGCTATCCTGTTAAGACAGTTGCCTATGGGAAGTGCCTTTGTAAGACAGAAATGTTGATCTTCTACAGCTTTACAGCAATTCTTTTGTATTTTTCTTCCATACAATCATAACTGCTTCCCTGCTTAAAAGAAACGACCCTGTGTTTATATCCAGACAGAATCAAATTTCTGCAATTTGGACTTTCTAGACTTGACTTGCAGAGAGATTAATAATATCCTATTTCTTAATGCAACCATGTTGTCTTAGGATTGTGTCTCTGAGGAGGAGAAAAATGCATCTCATTTTCTAATGAAATATGCTACCAAGAAATCTTCCCAGTTGTGCTACTGCAATGTAATATTCCATACTGCACGGATTATGGGATTCCATAAATCCCATCTTAGTCAATATTTCCAATAGTAAAATTCTACTGAGCATACAGATGTGATGTAGATCTAGTTTCCGTTTTGTTGTTCTACATTAATTTTTTCCATTTTCTTCTTTCCTTGATTTCTGTGTTTTAGCTGGTTAACAGCTAAATTGTTTTTTCAGTATCTATGGGCAAGTTTCATGGAAAGGATGAGTTTCACTTGGGACACTTGTTGTTGTAATTTCTAATAATTAAAAACAAGTGAATATTCATTTAATTCACTGAATGTCTCCACTCTCTTGTTAGACAGCCTCTGAGTTTGTCTTGGTTTACATAATGAGTTAGAGATTTGTTTTCCAAGATGTTTATATTTTAATTACTGTTGCATTCAAAGGATGAAATCATTGCCAAAAACGCTTTTTCCACTAAAATTAGTGGCTAAATTCACTCTGGGGTTTCATCGTGGAGTATTTATCTTGTAGGTAATAGAAGCCATGATTTGGCAACTTCAGCCTTTCTGTTGAGTGGTTTCCATGTAACATACACATGAAATTTTTTCAGCTAGCAATGTAATTGTTCACTCATCATTATTCATAACAATATCAGCTTAATGCTAGATAATACCACCTTTTTTTTATTAAAGAAATATTGGAAATGGCTTCTTCCCATTCAACATTAGAGTCAAATCTTGCGTATTTACCTGGTTTATTTTGTTTGACTATGATTCATAGTCACAGTCAGAATCTGTTGAAATGTTACAAGTTAATGCCAAATTTCAGTTTATGTTATTGTGCTGGTTTATAAACTATGGTGTTTAAAAAACAGATGCATGACCTATTCAACTATTGTCAGTAACCTATGATTAAAGGCTGGATAGATAGCTGGACACAACTTTTCCAGATAAATCTCTCTGTGAACATGAATTGGAGTCAATAGCCAACATGAGATTTGCCTCAGGAGTTAATAAGTAATTGAAGAGAGAGGTACTTCAGAACTTCTTCCCTTTGATATTTAGGCAATCCTCAAAGCCTGCTTGGGGCTCTAAGTTAACCCCAGTAGAAAAAGCTTTTCTAAATTCTAACAGAAACTTCAATGGCTTCCACCTTTTATACGTAAGAAAGACTAAATGCTCAGGAACCCTCCAGCCTCACCCATTTATCCTTGTGGAATTCAGCCTTGAAAGCAAATATTTTTGAGCAGATACCAATGAAGGCACTTGAAATTCTAACTTGTTCCAATCTTATGAAGAAATAGACTAATTGAGAAGGGGGGATTTTTCAAATTCCACCTCTGTAGGGACGAGCCATACTTTTTTACTCTGTTTAGACATTTTTTTGAGTTAGACAGGAGTACAATTTTTGGATTTCCTCAGTTACTTTGTCTAGATCAAGACTTTTCTAGGTGGTTTCTCTTAGACCAGACAATCTCTCCTAATGGAAAATTGTTTCAAATTAGTTCTACTTACAAATGAAAAAGTAGTGCTGAGTAATTCTGTATTTTATTGTGATCAACTTCTGTAACTAGTTGCTCTTTAGAATAATTCTGTATCATTATGCTTGCATTGACAGGTTTGATGAAGCTAAATGCCTTGGAGAGAAATTAAATGAAGTGAGAAATAAAATAAGTGAGTACATTTTAAGTTCATTTTACCTTTTAGCTGATGAAATCACAGAATTCAGATATATAGGAGAAGGTTCTAGTTTCTAAAAAAAAAAGTCGGTGCATTGCTAAGATTTCCAGTAAGGTAAACTGTAAGCTGATGATGGCAGTAATAATTTTATTTTAATTATTTCAAATACTGTGTAATGTGAAAACCAGCTCCCTTCTTTCTTTGACAAGATGTCTGAAATTTACCAAAAAGAGAAGTTACGGTATTAGCATGGGATTTTTAAATTTTATTTTAGAATAAAAGTATCCAAAACCATCATTTGAAAATTTCATATCTATGGATAAAGGATTGCATTTATCCATAAATTTATATAACTTCTGATAAAAGAAGATTACCACTCTGCACTTTGTACAGATTTATTAGAGCAATTTTGAGGAGTGCCTCAGTTTGGTGGGGAGTTTCATCATTTTTTCCTTTAAGGTCCCAACAGCATACGTTTGGTATCCAGTTTCAAATTGTTCAATGTCAAAAATCACCCATAGATATATTCAACCCCAAGGTAGGTCTTATATGATCCTCCTAGCAGCCTTTGGTATGCTCCTAGTTGATTTCTGAGTTCTGTTGATACCAAACCTGGAGGCTATCAAGGATTTCTGTCAGATGTTAAACAGTTTTTTTCTGTCCCTGAAGTTCTTGGAGATCAGGTTCATGTCCTCCATTTTGCACACATTCAGGTGAGCCATGTCTCTTCAACCTTGCAGATACTGTGATGGAAAATAAAACGCAGTCTGCCATCCAGGGCAAGTGGTGTAGATCTTGCTCTTATTTTCTGTCTCCTTCTTTGTGTGGCACCAAAATAGACATGGACAATGAAGTCATTATCATCACTTCATGTCTTAGAACAGCATTTGACTTCTGGGAAAGGGCAAATATCTCACAACAGAGCTGCCAAGTGCTCTGCACTTACACCATAGCCATGATTATATTCTCTGTGGTCATGAATGATAGCTACTGCCAGATTCCCCTCCCAATCACCTTTGGGTACACCACAAGTCCCTCAGACATATTATGTAGTATATTTAAATTACGCCAGATATGCGGAAAGCCTCAGCCATGTTGGCAACTCCACAAACCACAGCACAACTGATGTTTGGAATAGATCCAGAAGCAGAGACATCAGGTGCTGAGCCCTGCTGCAGAAATGTTCTGAGCACTTGGTTATTTCTGTAAGACATGACACTGGAATTCCTCTCTCTTCTTTCAGTAGGTTAATTTGCCTGTGTCAAACTGGCCAGAACATAAATGTCAATACAGAACTTGTGCATGGATATTCATAGACTGATCCATGCAAGAAGAATTTCAATATCTACCTTGCAACTTTGGATCTCTGCAGTGTCCATATAAACTCTCTTAACTCCTGCCAAGTAGGCTTTTTGCTGTGGCAAACTTGGAAAAGCAGGTTAAACATACTGTGGAGAACTTTTCTTCCTCTGCTGCCATCATGAACTCCATGTTGTCCTGCATTTCTTCTGTCTCTTAGATTTGCTTATCTCTGTTATACCCAAGAAATTTCTTAGCCTAAATAAGGTAGAGCCAAAGTCAGCACTGACTGTCAAGCTTCTCTCTTTTGTTGAAGTTGAAATGCATTTTAGAGCAGGAACTGTGAACACCAGCAACAAGCAGCTACACACAAGCACATCTTTCTTGGTATCTGGAGTTGCAGCTGTGCTGCCTGAAGACAGGAGCCTAGCAGCCACCTAAATGCACCTTTTATCGGGGGGAGAACAAATGTTTGGAGGGTATGGGAGACAGTAAAATATGCAGTGGGACACATGCTGGTCCTGAAGGTACCAATGCTGGGACAAGGCTTGTGTGATCCCTAAGTCCCCTGAGATTTGAATCTCTCAGAAATAATGTAACAATGCAATGTAGATGTCATCTCGAGACTCTGTTTCCATGGATTGCTGCAAAATCTAGAAGAAACCCTTGGTTTGGACTGAATTGCTGTGGGTTTTTCCTCAGTAAGTTAGGCAAAACTTCTGATAGCCATAGTGCAGTATGGATTTTGCTGCAATTAAAACCATCTGTTTAAAACTTGCTTTCAGTTAAGTTCTTCAGTGTTAAAAGTGAAACAGTGAAGTATATCTGGGAAACGAGCAATACAACAGCAGTATATGTAACCTAAAAAACCAAACTGATCCCTTGAACAAAGCAAGAAGACGTGTAACAAATCAGTAGTGTGGCACTGAACTTGACAGTGCTTACATGCCTCCTGTAGGAAATTGTAATAGGTTGTAGACCACATGAATGTTGAAAACCTCCTTTAAGAATCAAGCTAGAAATGTCTCCAAAGTTCTAAGAAAAATTGCACAAAACACATTTTGGTCTTGTTTTGGTGTATAAAGTATAGCTACAAATAAAGTGTTTTCAAATTTACAATTAATTTCCTTACTCTCTTTTTTTTTTTTTTTTTTCATTTTGGTAGTAAAATGGGAAAATAGTCTTTTCATTGAGTTTTTACTGTAATTCTACTGTATAAGCAAAAAACTCTATCCATGTTGTATCCATTTATAGCTATCTATATCCTGATCGATGCAGATTATGCAGTTGTAACTTCTTTGTGGATGGTTTTTATACACTGATGTCTGAGGCTTAAAAGTGATTATACTATACATTCCTTTCTTCAATTTTTTCTGTGTAACACCATGCAGCATGTGAAAATTAGGACTCTGGCTAATACAAATACTGCATTTTATTCTTCTATCCTTTTGTCCTGTCCAGCTTTGTTTAGAACAGATTTGTTAATGTAACTACCTATAAGCACCTACTAACAAGTATTAAGATTTTGCATCCAGTTCAGCTTAGTCAACTGAATTACACTACCGTATATATCTTAACAGCCTGAAACAATTTTTTTCAGTTAAGTCTGTTTCATCATAGCAGTCATACTCAGAAGACCATTAAAGATGCTAAGTAAGTTTACTAACCTGCCAAATTTTTACTGAAAATGTGGTAGGAGAAATAAGAGTCATCTGTGGCCTGCAACTAGATCTTTAATTTACTTTTATTGTTGTTTTGGTTTCCTTAAGCATTCCTGGCTGCCTTGCTGTGCACAATCAAGAACAGATCCCATCAATATCAGTTTCCATTATTGCTAAGTTACTCTTAATAGCATAAAACTATGCACCACAGAGGCCATATTAGCCTGGTTCATGCAGTCTGATTATATTTTGAGATAGTGACAGCAGCATTTGGCTGTAACTTTTATGTCATAAATACCCTTTCATTCTGACTTTGGAAATATTAGTGTTTTGCAGTGAAAAGTACACACAATACTCCAACCCCTTCTCAATTACACTAGCATTTCAAAAACATCAGGAAATTAGGGCAGTAAAAAGAAATTTGCAGTAGGATTTTCTTGGTAGGCTTTTGTTGATGTTGCTGCTTGCACAAAAAGATTAAGGAAAACCATGTCTAGGTGTAAGGTGGATTTCAAGTGTAGAGTAACTATAATATCAAAAATGAGACATTGTGGCCAGCATGCCTCTTTGCTACTATACCACTTAGTCCTGGATTCTGTCTCCTTTTATTTTTAATAGCACTACAGAGATGGTTTTTTTAATGAAAAATGATTTGTATGTCCTAGATTTTTCATTATGCTTACTTTTCACAATGACCTCCTAGAAGTAAGAGGATGAATTTTATTGAGGATGAAAATTGTCTTTTTCTGATACTCGCGGAAAAAAAAGAAAAAAAAAAGAAGAAAAAGAGGGAAGTGTTTCTAAGCCAGGATCACTTTAGTGACCCTGTTTGCTGCATTATCACACTAAACTCTGTATAGACACAAATAAAGCAGCAGAGGCCTTTGGTGCAAGTATTGAGGGGCAATTCTTTTTGCAAGTCAACATTGCATAAATACACCATAAAAAGGCAGAGCAGTGGTATAGATTTTGAACATGTAGACATGTCTGGATTTATTTGAGTGAACTATTCAGAATTGTTTACATATGACTGGAGAATGTACCCAAGGACTGGGCTTTAAAACACGAATACAAAAAACCAACGAGTGAAACTGGAAAAAAATAACTGAGAGGTCAGGAAATAATGAGAACTCTGTAAGCAGTGTAGGAGAAGTGGAAAGTGGGCCAGCACTGACACAAAGTACATTTCTGCCTTTCTAGTCCAACATTAAAAACTTTAAAAATGTGTACTTCACTAGCTAAAAAAAAATGCTGTGTGACAGCATGTGTTTTGTATTTTATCATTTTCAGAGAGTTAGGGTCTCTAACAAGAACTATAGATCCTTTTCGTATTGCTGAAGAAGACAGTGAAGGAAATTTGATGCTGAAGCCAAAGATTTCATTTCAGAATAGTGAGGAAAATTTCTCATTGCAAAAATTTGAGTGATTGTGCCTACAATGCTCACAGTGTGGTGAGTCAACCTCAGCTGACTATCAAGCAGCTCTCTCACGTCCCTTCCTCAGCAGAATAAGGAGAGAAAGTAGGAAGAAAAGGGTTGTGGATTGAGATAAATATGAGGACATGACTTGCCAACTACCAAGTGAAACAGACTGAAGTTGGAGAAAATTAGCTGAATTTATTGCCAATCAAAATAGAGCTGTATGATGAGAAGCAAAGACAAAACCTCTGAAGTAAAAACTTCTCCCCTTATCAGGGTTAGCAGGAGGTTTTTTTTCTTGGATGCTGTTATCAACAAGGTGTTTTTACACTATTACTGGAAACAGTCTGTGTCAAAGTACTCTGGCAATAAGGACTGCTCTACATTTGAACAAACTGTAAAGCATTAATTAACAAAAAAGACCCAACTGCTACTACATCGATCACAAAGTGAGTTGGGAATTACAGCTTCTATTTTCAGTATAAGTTAAACTGATATATTCATTCAGAATTTCACTATTAATAAAAGTTTCCTATATGCAAGAATGTGCTGTGTGTTAGAAGCATTTAAGAGTAGTAAAGATTTCCAGTTCACTCCTATAAATGTCTGACTATTTTGGGTTATTTTTACCTCTATTAGATTTAGTTTTTTCCTAGAGGAAAAAAGCATACTAAATGGTATTTAATGCCCAGAGGGAAGCAGCTGTTGTTTTTAGTCTGTCCAGAAATCAGCTAACATTATGATTGAAGCTGGGAGAGGAAGGGCAAACTCATGTGGGAGTAATAATTGTGTGAGGAAACAGGCACTCTCGGAATGAAAAAGGGTAGGTGGGTGGATTACGCACACATGATGTTGATGGTGCATCTATACCCACAGGAATGCTGAGCTGTTGCACTGCTCTGCCTCATTTCAGGCTTTGATTTTTGTGCACAAGATCACAGAATACCAAAGCCAATTATAATCTTTAGTGACAGCATGTTCTAGTATTGCAAAGCAAGGTTACTGAAGAGTCTTCATTTAATTTGCTTGCAAACTATTCAAATAATGTTCATATGTATAACAGTAAATGGAATGCTACACTGAAATGGTGAGGATGGAGGAGAGTGAGAACAAAACATAGTTCTCAAAGATAATATTGATTCTGATTCATTACCTTGTATGTCACACTGTTACTTCTGTGAATGCACAGTAGATATTAAACCTAGTCCAAACCTAATTAATATAAACCCAGAATTTTTATTCACCATTTTGTCTTTGTGCAAGGTTCTATGTATGTATACATAAAAATCAATCTTGTTACTGTTGCTCTCCCTCCGCATGTGGGTGAGCCAAGCAGACCTACATTAAACTCCAAAGTAAGAATATTTCATGCAAGGGTTTTCTTTACACTTACACAACTTTATGAAGGGAACTGACAACAACATTCTTGGACAGATAAGAAAAGAAATAAGATAGATAAAGTTAGGTTTTTTTAGGCAGAGGTGGTCTGAGAGCACTCTATTGTCTATGATGTATATCTACGTTGTTGTAGCTTCACATGCAGGCAATAAGTGACTTTGAAAAAGGATCAGCTAGTTAAGAACTAGAATCCAAAGGCTGATATTAGGAATGCTATGCATATTTTAAGCCATGATGATATGAGCTGAAAGACTTGAGGGAAGTCATGCATGAGCAAATAGCATTTTTAAAACTTTTGCGAAGTATCTGTACTTAGGAAGGATGGAATTTCTCTCCATGCTTTACGTGGAACCTAAATGAAATTAAAATGCTGTGATGATTTGCTATATGAAAAGAAAATCCATTAAAATCAATGCACTGCTTTCTTAAAGCTCAATAATATTGGCAGTACTATCTATTTCTTTACAGTAATATAAATGTTCTGAGTAACAGACATTAACTTACTGGACATTGTTTCAGCCATGAATAAAGTGAGGCTACAATAAGAGAGAAATTATTGTGCTTTGAAATGCATCCATTCTTTAGTGTATTATTCTGAGATAGATTCTTCTGCTCTAGAAGATTCTTCTTCTTTCATGGAAATAAACATTGTGACTTCCTAGTTGCTGATTTAATTTACTGTTCTAGTTTAATTCAAGAAAGTATCAAGTACTTACGAAAACTTATATGTGCTCATCAAATTTTACTGGAAATTACTAATGTAGAAGAAAAATGGCAATTTAAAAAGGCATTGAAAAGCTTCACAAAGAAAGGTTACATTCCACAAAAAAATACGGTTCAAATGAGATGCAAACAGCTCATAAATAAATTAACTCTGTATGTAGATTTAATGAGCAGATAACTCAATAATGTCACTCCACAGCCTTTTATTCTTCAGGTAGCTTGTATTGTCAGCAGAGACCTTTAAAATCCATGGAACTTGAAATCTTGAAATCCTCACTCAGAAAAAACACTAGCTGAGGTCAGTTTGAGTTCTACTTGTATATGCATTGGAAAGAAGATTCTGAAAAGATTTCCGTATCTGTCTTTATTGTTGTTTTCGTTGATCAAGGGCAACAAGCATTAGCTATAGATTCATAGGATCATTGAATGGTTTGGGCTGGAAGAGACCTTAGAGATCATCCAGTTCCAACCCTCCTGCCATGGGCAGGGACACCTTCCACTTGAACAGGTTGCTGCGAGCCCTATCCCACCCAGTGCAAATGGGCACTTGGTGCAGCACATGCTGTGCAGCTCATCCAGCACATTCTGCAGGTATCAGAAGTACTGTGTGTGTGCCTTCTCCAAAGCCTGCTCGGTGTCAGGCTGCACGCATGCTGTATGTACCATGATTTATGTGTCCAAAATCCCTAGCTGGATTGCTCAGTACCTGAGAAATTCCAGATGAACAGCCAAATCAGCAGTCTAGAACAAGCTGAAACAGTAGTTTATCATAAGGAGATTTGACAAGAACACATCAGTGTAGACTGGAAGCTCTCTGAACAAAAAAGTTTGCCCGCCTACTACTTCACCACTTCTGTCCTGCACTGGGATAGATGGAAATTTAAAGCCTCAATACACTTAGTTTCCACTGATTTCTTTTCTCCTGGAATGCTGCCTGTATGTTGCAGATGTCCTCTGTCGCTTAACAAAATCAGTCTTGGTATCAGGACACAAGTTGTAGCAGAAAATAGAACACAAACATTATTTCTTCCAGACTTCATCTCAGGTGTGTAACTATGCTTCTCCGGTGTGTAACTATGTTGCTCACTCCTGAGGGATGTCGCTTTTGCCTAACATAAAGCTCTACAAAACCTGCAGCCATCTGTGAGAAAAACAGAAGAGAAAGGCCATGGGGACAAACAGTCCCCCAGATGTAATTTCCCAGCTGGGATGTTATTCAATGTGGCCCAGTGCCTGGAAGCCCCAGTCTGTTTCTGATCTGCAGGTCAGTTTCAAAGCAGTTTTGTAATAAACGAGGCATGTTTATGTGTCCACCAAAAATAGCAGTAGCTGTTAAAGCTGAAGCCATTCAGCATGGCTGACACAGTCTTCAGATTCTTTCTCCTTAATTTCTTGGCCCAATTGTTTGGCAACTTAGTGCTGAAAAAACAAAGTTGCTATGTGTGTTTGTTTTGGATAAATATCTAAGCATCGTGCCATTATGACAGCAGTTTTGTAATCTATTTTTTAAATGTTACATTTTGATTTTTGGAAGCAAGGCATTGAAAACAGAGAAAAACAGCTGAGTTTCTACAGATTTTATTTTCTTAACTACTTTGTCACCATCTGCAGTTTCTTCTTTGTTAGAAATGTGATTTCCTTTGTGATTTGCAGGATGCTACATCTTATTTTTCCGTTTGGTTACAAATCCTTCCATTTTAACATATTTCCTTCTTTCCATGATGAAATATAGCTTACTTTCATCCTGATTCTGTTAAGGTTCTTTCTCTACCACTTCAGGCATGATTTCTATGGCCTAGTTTAGCCAGGGATCTGTAGAACAAAATATAAAATGGCGTGGTCTTTCACAGTGTCTTCTGGAAGATCTCTCTCAAGGTGCTGGAAGGCAGAACAGACTTTCGTGTCATGTCATGACTTTCACAGAGGGCTGGCAGGTAGCTACAACATGGTAACTGGTTACTACCCTCTTGGGGCAGACTCAGTGCTGTGATGCAAGTTTCCACAACCTGTTTTCTTGTCCTACGAGCAGCCAGTTGGATCATAAGATAAAGCAGAGTGATGGGAATATATTTTTCTTTCTTGCTAGGACTTCAGTGAAAGGTTCACACTAATGATTTTTTGTTTGTTTCTTCACAGTGTTCATAGTGAGAGTAATTAATTAACTACCTTGTTTGTAATTAACAGGTCATATTTTGATTCACATGAAAAATTTTTTTAGAATCTCAAAAGTCTCTGCCAAGTGAGCAAAGCTTAAATTGTCTTGGAGTGGTGCAGTTATGTTTGCTGAGCATAATTCTAAACAACCTATGATTATGTAATTTATAATATAATAATACTTTTAGCTGAATGAGAGTCCCCAGAAAGCTGATAATAAGATGTGCAAATAAGGAGGAAAACCACACAAAACTATGAAGTCTTTTAAAAAAGCCTGGAAAGTGTTGCTATCCCTTTCTGAGAACAGAGGAGAAAGTCTGTCTTTGTTATACTTACTGTAGGCACTGTACAAGTTATAGATCCTAACCCTACTCAGAGCAGTAAAATCAGCATTTTCCAAGGCTGAGGTTCAAGGCACGTGGGAGGTACCAAGGAGGAAGATGTGAGGGAGCGATGTTGGGGCAGTCCCGTGCTCCCCTTGGCATGCCTTTCGTAGTTGCAGTGTCCTTGGGGCTCTGGGCTTTGTGCTTTTTTCAAGTCCAACCCTAAGCGGAGCAGAAAAATCAGAATTTTTCAAGGTGAATTTCCCGTCTTGTGGGTGGTGCCAAGGAGCAAGGTGTGGAGGGAGCAAAGTTGGGGCAGTGCCGCACTGGCCTTCGCATGCCTTTTGCAGCTGCAGTGTCCCTGAAGCTCTGGACTTTGTGGTTTTCTCAACCCTAACCCGAAGCATAACCCTAACCCTAAGAAGAACAGTAAAATCAAGTTTATGCTGAGGCTGAGATGTTCAGCACGTGGGTGGTGCAGGCTCTCTCCCTGCAGAGGTGTACCTAGATTTATGGCAGCTGTGACAGAGCTGTCTGTTCTGCTACTGCTGCAGCGTGGTCATGCTTTGGCCATTGTCAGAGAAGACAGAAGGAAACGTCATTGCTCTGTCTTCATCATTCCTTAGCTGGTGTAGGATTTGTCTTACCTCATCTGGTAGAAATGAGACTGGCAAGAGAACCAGGCAGCTCTAGTACCTTTGTTGCAGCCTTTTTCCTTTTTCTGCTCCTTCTTATAAGAAGAGGATACCATCTTTGGTAATATAAAATAGTCTTTGCAGCAGCACTCAGTAAACTTATTTCGGAAGGTAGAAGTTTTTTGGCTTCAGGGGGCAATGCATATGTTAATGGAAATGCTAAATATTGTCCATTGTTTCAGAGTGGCTTGCATATGTTTGGTTTTACATTCAAACAATAGGCAATGCCCCAGGGTGACAGTGCATAGGCTGAATGGGTCCTCAAAATGAGAAAACATGATTTGTCAAATGACTTACTCAGAAAATACCAAACTGAATGAATTCATTTGAACAGCTCTATTATGCTCCCCTGGTGTGCTATTCTTTAAACAGAAGAACCTTATTAGTGTAACAGTCACTCCAGGCCTAAGATGTTAGTGTTTTCTTTGGCTCTGAGTTGGAATGTACATATGTAGGAAACATTTTCATTTTCTAATTATTACAAATGATGTTCTGTTCTTTACAAACAGAACTATTTTCAAGGGAAAAAGTTACGCTCAGGAAGAAACCAAGTAAACATTTTTTACTTAAGGTTTCACTAGACTAACTAAAACAAATTGACCAGGCTCATTGGATTTAATCAAGCCATGACTATAAACTTGGAAAAATACTCAGTAACAGATTTTCTGCCTGTAAGCTGTCTTTTGACTGAACATAGGTAGTCATTGCTGGATTGCTACACTGCATTTTGCTGTTTTATTAGGGTGCTATGTTCTTATGTCAAGCTATTAAATTTGCTCTTTTAAAGAAAAGATGCTAGGTGATAGTTGATGCTATATTATGAGGTGTGTGTGTTAAATCCTATAATCTTTTGTACAAAAAATTTTTCTTGATCATAGAATTATAGAATATACTGACTTGGAAGGCACCCATGAGGATTATTGAGTCCAACTCCCGGCCCTGCACAGGAAAACCCCAAGAGTGACACCATGTACCTGAGAGTATTGTCCAAATGTTTCTTGAACTCTGTGAAGTTTGATGCTGTGACCACTTCCCTGGGGAGCCTGTTCCAGTGCCTAAATACCCTCTGGATGAAGAACGTTTTCCTGATATCCAGCCTAAACTTCTCCTGATGCTGTGTCTGATGCTCCCAGGTCATGGTTGGCCCTCCTGGCTGCCAGGGCACTACTGACTCATATTCAAGTTATCATAGACAAAGACCCAAGGTCCCTTTCTGCAGCACTGCTCTCCAGCCTCTCATTCCCTGCTCTATACAGACAACCAGGTTTGCCTCACCGCAGGTGTAGAATCTGGCACTTTCCCTTGTTGAACTTCATCCAGTGGGTGACTGCCCATATCTCTAATTTGTTGAGGTCTGTCTGCAGGGCCTCTCTGCCCTCAAGGAAGTCAACAGCTCATCCCAATTTAGTGTCATCAGTAAACTTAGAATTCCCTCAAGTCCTGCATCCACGTTATGTATGTCTTTAGTATTGGATGGCCAGAGATTTTAACAGTGAAAAATCAAAACTTCACATTTTAGAGAAGTAGACCTCCACTTATTCAGAGTAGCACTGTCCAAGAGTAATATTCCTTCCTGAGCACAGAACAATAGAAATTTGTTTTTCCGCGTATCTCATGGTTCATTTACGCATCTGGACAGCATTCATGCAGACTTGTAGCACAGGCATACAGACCTACACATACTAAAAGACAATACCTGGCTTTTTCTAATCAAACTAGTTCCTAAATCATGTAGGGCTAGTGATGTCACTACAGCTGGTTGTGAAAGTTGCAGAAGGAATGCAGTCAACAGCAAATAGCTGTAATATGAAGATTTTGTCATGCACTTTATTTAAGGCTGAGGGAAGATGTCTGTTCTGAGCTGATTACATCATTATACCAGTTATATATAATTAGGTTATGTTTTAAATTGCCAAGCAATTCAAGAAGCAGACTTAGGCTTATCCACAACAGTGAATATATGCTGTATCTTCACAGGAAGCTATTTTAGAGTTTACTGGGTTGCTAGTATGTGTCTGACACTCAAGTCACTTCTCAAAGGTTTGGTACATATATTAGAAGTAAATCTGAATCAAAAAATGTGTCATACACTCATTCTTACTCTGACTTGTTCCTGTCACCCCGAAATGTTTATATGCATGGCCTCAAAATATGGTAGGCGTATCTAATCAGCTTCAGCATAGTAAATTTTTAAAATTTGTTTTATTTTTAATCTTTTGTCATATCTGTCAGATTCTTAACATCAGTCTGTCTCATCTGACCAGAAGTTACACAGCAGTATGTGCTCAATGCCATGACAATTCCTTGGGTAAGAGCAAAATTTTAAAAGTTTTTGAAACTGAAGTATATAGTGAGCCCTGGAACTCTATATTTAATTTTATGTTGGACAGCTCTGGCCAGAAGAAATGTCACAAAATGAAACGGGACATCAAATTGTTGCATAGAAATTACAAAGCCATGAAGGCAGTATTGTAACAGAAAATAACCATGTTCATCTGAAACTTGGATATAGTCACTCTCTACTTAAAATATTAACTGCAACCGGTGTATTATTATCAGAAAACTTGTTGCGGGTAAAATCCTTTGGTTTGTTTGAGCTTTTAAGAACCCTTTATTTATTTTTTATCGTTCTTAAATTTGGATATTTGAAAATGTGAAAAGGGTAGGAGCTGTATACAAAGCTATTTCTCTGTTTTCCTTATTCTTTCTTTTCACATTAATTTCTAAGAAATAATCAAGACATAAGTTGCATTTAGTCATATGAGCATCCAGAGCACTAAATTCACCGATTATGGCTCCTTATCCATATGGCATTGCTTTTCAGTCATGCTTTTTGGACCAGCTTAATATTTAATTCATGAACAAATAGATGTGATAAACAACAGAACAACAGTTTCCAGATGTGCATCATTTCTGTTTCTTTTCTAGCATATGAAGATAGATAAACAGAATATTTGTTCACTTTGGACAATACCTAAAACAGCACTCTGGCATCTAAAGTATAGCTTAGGTGAAATTTAGGTACCTAAATTCAGGAGAGCTATCCAGGAAAAACAAAACTAAATCAATTTCCCCAAAAAAACTGTTGATTTAATTCCTGAATGCAACAAACTGCCATTGCTACAGCACATACAGAAGTACTACTTCATTGACTGAGCTGCCTATCCCCTCCCCATGGAGTACCCAGACATGATGTGTCGTTCTGCTGAAGTTCCTTGGAGTTTGCTTGCTGCTATATATCCATGCTTGGCTAAAAATGCCTGGTCAGAAATAAGTAGTGACAACCAGCCTTGGGACATGAGAATAAAGGTCCAAGCATTTGTTTTTAAATTCAGAAAGCATCCAGGTTCTGATTTTGAATTTCAAGAAGATGCTGAGCTGCAGTCCAGAGCCCTTAGTGTTTTATGTTGGTTATCCTAGATGTCCCAGTGTTGAGTATATGGATTTTCAGGAATTTATGTGCACCAGCCACTTCTCATATTCTGCTTCCTGTGGAAAGCAGTCCTGTGCCTTTGGGTGAATGGGAGTTGTGGGTACATGCTGGCTTTCCCTCATTTAGATGAAGGGGACCTTTGGGAACACCTCAACAATTAAGGCCTATGTAGCCTATGACAGTCTGTACTTAGAGGAAGATAGAGGTCCAGAATGATGTCAGCAGGAAAGTAAATTCCGTTTCTCTACAGTTTTGCTGTTTAACCCTACCAAAGCATTTTTTTGTTCTTTAGCAGCCAGAATGTATGAAAGGGTATTAGAAAAAAATATGTGGGATAGAGGATGCTGTGGAAATGCAGACCAAACATAAACAGTTACAGGAATGTCCTTCAGTCAGAAAGTGTAAGTCATCACCTTGTGAGGGGAAAAAACTAATCTGGCCACAATTAACAAGAATGTGAAGAAAAAGGGAAGGAGACTTAATATGGTGGTTAGAAGTAGATGCATAGAAATGGATTGTATATTAACAGATTGTATATTGAGTAGCTCAAGAAATAATCAATGAACCACAAGATGACTGAGTCCAACCTTTAACTAATCTCTTCAACTAGACCACAGCACTAAGTGCCATGGTCACTTGTTTCTTGAATGCCCCCAGGGATTGTGACTTCACCCCCTCCCTGGACAGTCCATCCCAATGACTGAACACCCTTTCAGTGAAGAAATTCTTCCTGACCAGTCAAGTACATTGTCATCCTGTAGCAATGGCCGGCAGAGAATGCTATCTCATAAGCTTTCTGTCTGTAAGTTTGATCATGCTTGAAGGTATTACATGTGTCAATAAAACCTGTTATTGTCTCAACTGAGTATGGCAAGGAAGGAAACATGCCCCAGTCAGATATTTTAAATAGCAATCTCAAAATGTGCAGTATCCTGCATCATAGCAGGATATCTGGAATATTTAAACTCTAAGGAAAGAGATTTTGTTGGGAAAATTGTGTATTTCCATGTGTGTTTGGTAATGTGCTGAGCTTAAGCTATGGTTTGCAACTGTGAATTTGTGGAATTCAGGGTTGTGCTTCAAATTCTGAGCCTGGTGTCTTTCCTGGGAGCTCCAACTGATGAGTTCTATTAAATCCCATCAGCTACCTTGCTCTCAATGGTCTGGCCCATCTCTTTGCTGGCAGTTACTTGCTCCAATCTTTTTTTCCCAGCAGGCAAAAGAGAGTGTTTACCTGTATTTCAGACATTGTAGTTGAGTCAATGATAGTGTCTCAGCTTAAATTGCTGGTATGCTTGTGCTGATGTGCCAAACTGTGCTAGAGCAGCCAGAACATAGGCAGACATTTCCTTCAACATCCTCTGCTATGGGGCAGTGACCTTCGACAGCAAACTTTGGGATGGAGGAAAGGGAGAGGGAAGAGGAGAGAGGAGAGGTAGTAAAATCTTAAACCACTGCAGAAGGCAGAAATTTGCTGCAGCAGGTTATGCTCTACAGTATGTTACCTCAGGTATTGTCATCCATATATTTTTAATGCTGATGAGGGCTGTATTTCATACCTGGAAAAATGCATGTGCATCAGGGAGGCCCTGAGTGCTGCAATAGTATGCTTTCCTCCCTGATGCCACCAAGGACTTTCTGAAAATGAGAAGCTATCAAATTACATGGGGATTTGGCCAACCATGTATTCCAAAGTAAAGCATTTCCATCAGACATAGTGTTGAGCCAGTTTACTAATGCAGACTACTTTGTCTCTGCACATTGTCCTAATAGAGCCAACTGACATGTTTTTGCCATTGGAGAAGGACAAAATTTGAAAAGAAAATTCAGAATTTGTCCCAAATATTTCTCTGGGTCAGAGAAAGGCTGAATGGTTTATTTGCTCTTAGTGCTACAGGATCTTGCATTAGAACAGAATACTTATTTTTTATTCCATGACTTTTCTTCTCAGATACTTTTTATCGTAGACTGTGTTCTGACATAACTTCATCACCAGATTTTAAAAAATATTCTAACACATCTGGTAAGATTTCCTATATCTCTGTTTGATATTCTCAATTTGAGGAATTGTTCCCTTTGAATATCTACACTTGGGTTCAGTGTCTCCTACTGTCAGGAATACTTTGTAAGGTGTTACAACTCTAACCTCAAGCTCAGTTAAAAACGTATCTGTACAAGGCTCATGGAAGTTATGTGATTGCTCCCCTCTTTGTCTCTGAGTGATTATTTGCTGGTTATGCATCTTTAATTTCTGCTCATTCAGCAGGACTTCTTATCTGATTCAAGTGCGTGCATGCAACTTCATTAATCAGATTTAATAGATCCAGAGTCCTGAGTTGGTCCTCATAGTTGGGTGGTAGCTGGGTCCAACTGCAAATATAGGGGCATTGCATTACGAACAAAACCCCCATATATTTCCTGTCATGGTTTAACCCCAGCTGGCAAAAAAGCACCACGCAGCCAATTGCTCACTCCCCTCTGGTGGGACTGGGGAAAGAATCAGAAAGGTAAAAGTTAGAAATCTCATAGGTTGTAATAAAGATAATTTAATGGCTAAAGCAAAACCTGTGTGTGTGAGCAAAGCAAAATAAGGAATTCCTTTACTCCCTGTCAACAGCCAGGTGTTCAGCCACCTCCAGGAAAGCAGGGTTCCTTCACTCCTAACCATCATTCCAAATGCCTCTGATTCATTCTTGTTTCCCCTAGCTTTTTTTAACTAAACATGATGCCACATGGTGTGGAATATCCCTTTGGTCCACTGGGGTCAGCTGTCCCGGCTGTGTTCCATCACAGCTTCTTGTGCAACCCCAGCCTATTGACTGGTGTGGCAGCATGAGAAACAGAAAAAAAACCAAAACATCTAATACCATATAGCACGATTAGGGACCCAATATGCCCTGGAGGGTGAATTCCAGGAATGAGATGCCCTGGATGCATAAGAGGATGTTCTACTAGATATTTTATGTAACACCAAAAATGATCTAACCATGAAGAAAGTAAAACATACAGCATCCTATGTGAGGTGTGAAGGTTTCAGGATCTCCAAGATGACAGGATGTATTAAGATAAATACAGGCTTGGAAAATATAAAATAATAGAGAAATACTAAAAAATAACAAGAGATGAGAAGTCATTGGCAAAGGCTTTAGCCTGTCAGTTCTTGAGTTAGCAGTCTTTGAAACCTTATAATAGTATTATATTGAAGATCTAATAGAACATAAGAGAAGTTTTAAAACCTGTAACGTGGACCCAAACAAAACAAAACCACCTTTTTAAATCAGTGGGTTTTTAATTGTAACATATTCACTTTCGTATTGTCCCAAAGCATATGCTTCAGGTCAAAGCATTCACTGTCTGTAATACATTGGAAGATAATTTCAGATCCTTGAGACAATCTGGAACAATGTAAAGACAGGAAGTTAAAGGACACCCATATTATTCAAGTTATGTATTCTGTCATATTTAGTCACCATATGGGATACTATCTTCTGCTTTACATCACTCTTAATTAGATTTCTCTATTCTATTTTGTCTTCTCCATCTCCCCCCTTGTTTTTGTCTTCTGTCACAAAGCTGAAGTTCTGTGTTACCAGTTCATCTCTTTTCCATACCTCAGGATGGTACATGTGTCCAGAAATGCAGGCCAAAACCAACAGATTTATCACAGCCTAATGACAGCTGGCTGCATGCTGAGTGAATTCTTAAATTCCCCAAAACTACTTTTCTTGCCAAAACATGTGGAGTTGCAGCAGTCAACATTTTATTGGGACTGTTATCTCCAAATGAAGAATGACTCCGCTGGAAAAAATTATTTGGTATCAGCTATAGACATATTTTTAGCTTCTTTTTTGGTGAAACTTCAGAAAACATAATTAGCCATATGTTGAGAGATGTTCTCCACATTTTAAATTCGGTTTTTGCAAACCACATTTAAGCACTACCTCATCTACAACTTTACACTATTAAAATCAGAAGACATGGTGGGGTTTTTTATAAGAATATGATTCCTCATATTTCTTTGGGTAAATATTTGTGTTTATGAAGAGTGTAGAACTGGCAGTACTTAAGACTGAAATCTTCCTTTTGTTTATATGGGAAGATCTGTGCAGGCAACAGTACTGGAATCATCCCCTACTCCTGTCACTTATGAACTTCAAGCCTAGCATTGGGGCAATGGTGTTCTCAGAGGCAGAAAAGTAGAGCAGGTCAAAAACGTTCATTCTCCCCCACAAGTATTTATAGTGAAAACAAAACAAGATTACTTTAATCAAAAGCATACACTGAAAATCTTAAGGGTATGTCAAAAATAATAGCTTCTACATGAAAACAATTTTTTTCACAAATGAAATCTAAACAAACTGTCAAATTTCAAATTGGATTAAAACAAATTGAAAGATTAAATCGTATCTGGCTGGCTAAGTCTTGGTATGGAATTATAGTCAGGTGCCTCATGATACCACCATGTCCCCTGAATCAGAATTTGTGTTTGGCCTACTTTTCCCATAATACAATTCCAGTTTCTCATCAGGAAGTGTTCTGGGAAATGAAGTGCAGTTTTTGCTGCCCTGAAAAGGCAGTTTGGACTATATGAATTGGATAAATGTCACCTTCCTATTTCTATTTAAAGAAGAAAAAGAAAGCTCTCTTTCTAGATGAATGGTAAGGCTGGAGTTTTATTTTTCTAGCTGATGGAGACATTTTCTTTGGTTCCTCTCTGATTCCATGTTGTCCTATTCAAGCTTTTCATACTTTCACAAAGCTTCCAAATAGAAGAAGTTTTCTTGCAACATCATGGTCCATGTCATGGATGGAACAGAACTGTACAAAGGCCAGAATGAATGGAGAGAGGAACATTTGGGACAGTTTCACACTGCTGAATGGTCTGACAAAGCTTGCAATACAAGTAGAGCTTCTGCAACCTCTCTGGTTTCTATCCCAGCTGCGCTCAGAGTAAATTCTACATAATTGACAGTCAAGCCTCTTGGCTAGAATAATTTAAAACCCAGTCCCAATGTTCTTGTGTTTCCACATATTTGTACTGGTGGCAAGCTGTTGTCTATCTGTTCGATCTTACTCTCATTGACTTGTTTGGCCTGCTTTTTTTCGGTTGACCTCATTGCCACTTGAAATGCAAAACATTTAGATTGCTGATGATCTGTTTCTAGCAAGGTTAAAGAAGAAGAAATAACACCATATATTGACAGAACTGAGAACTGTCTGACACCCTTCTTTTCAGGTGGCTCTTGGTGAACAGCCTGTTGTCACTACTAGAACCATTTTTTTCAAATGACAGTGGCAGTTGCCTTTTGCAGCTCACAGTGCTTAGGAAAGAGAGTTTCTGAGCCCTTACACAAAGATAAATATATAGGTAGTTTCTGAGGCACCGCTGTTAATGGTAATCCATTGAGATGTGTTTCAAGATTACTGCAAATAGTTTCATGACTGTCTCATGGCTCAACATTGAGTGAGTAACACCACACTATGTGACACAGTGGAATAGAATACAAGGACCTAAATAGTCAGAATAGCAAAAAGCAATCTGAAGAAAAAGTAGCATGTTTAATCACTTTTCACTGAGTATTGAAATCAACCAAGTTGCTTTGTAGATCTTTCAAAGCACAAATAGCATGAATGTTGATAATACCAACTGGGCTTTTATTGGTAAAAATTAGTAATCAATGGGTTTTTTTCTATAGTTAGAGGAATCAGCTTATTTAACTGAATGTGGTTTTTCAGTCGAGTGTTAGTACAGCTGAGATGGAGGATTTATTTGTTTTTATAGCAGGGTTAAATGAAGTTAGTTATTTCACTCAACCTGTTCCTCAGCAGCTGAAGGCTTTTCCTAATTTTACAGATAACTTTAATTACAGAAAAATTCATTGGTTTAATTAAAAATAGTTAAAAAGAATAAAACTTCCTCTGCAGAAAAATACAACTCTATATCTATTTTATAATCAAGGAGTAGGTAGGGTGTTTTGTTTTGTTTGTTTTCTAGAAACATTCAAAAAAATGAAACGTGAATGTTATAGTGTAATGTATTGCAAATAATCCATTTCCTACAATGCTACTAAATACTTAACAATTATTCTCACAATTTCCAAAGAAATTTAATTTGTTATGGTTCTTCTGTGCTCACAGAACAATCTAATTCTCATTATCTGTGAATTGAAATGCTTTTTTATACTCTCTAGTTAAACATTTGTCAACTTCTAATGACTTAATTTGCCTCTGATTAGCTTACTCTGTAAGACTTCACTTGCAAGCAAAATGATATTCTTAATTCAAAATGCATGCTAATATAATATAGATAATCACAGGTCTGGGGAAAAAAAAGGTGAATCCAGCATGGATTTTTTTTCTTTCCCTGGTATCCAGATTTACAGCTTAGTAAACATTATGAACAAGTCTCTGATTAGAAATTGTTTTAATTTGAAAATTTGAGAGGCATGATCCCATCCCCCTTCAGAATACATATAGTGCTGAAATTGCATATTTAGAGTTATGTTTTTCCTTTATTGGTTTCATTAATGTCTATGAATAATGGCTTCCCATGGGGTAATCCTTTGTTTGGAATAATTGGGAAACTGGCCCATTGTCATAGACCAGGGAGGAAATTGATAAAAGAAGGATAAAAGTGAATTATATGGGGCATAGCAGCCTAATAGGATTGTTGAGATAATGGAATTGGTTAATTTTTGATTGAAAACCAATGGCATCGACACAGTGAGTCCTGTTGAGTAGTTGCTGTGATTTAGGAACCTTACTCCCCAGCTCAGTGCCCCCACCAAGACTCTCCAAACCACATACTGCTCTCTCTCTCACTGCCCCATTCTCCCCTCCCCTTCCCAGCTGTGGTAGGATGGAGAGGACTATTGGAGGTAAGAAAGGCAAAGATTACGTGTTGAGATAAGAACAATTTACTGGAAACAGCAATGAGATAAGAAAACAAACAGTAACAGCAACCATGCTAAAGACATAGGGTACAAGAAAAGAAACTGTTCACACGGAAAACCTCCCCAGCATTAGACAATACAGGATGTCTCCCTCTGTCGTTTACTCGACCCTTCTCCCCAGAAGAGTGTCCCTTTCCCCTGCCCCCAGCAACAGATGTGAGGTGGTACAGAATAATCTCATGGTCCTTGCCATGTCCCCTCCCAGCTACTGAAAAAGTTAACCTTGTCCTGGCCAGAACCAGGACAGTAGTAGAACTTGCAGAAGTTCTAGTACGTGGGATATTTAAAACTGAGCAGGACAGACAGGAAAAAATGGACTGTGAGGAATCAGTTTTTCACTGCCAAAGGAGTGGACTAGTGACCTAGTATATTGTAAGTTCCTTTAAGTCTGTTTGGACAAGTGCTTGGAGTTCTGTATGTGTTCTGGTCCCACTTGGACTTCTTTTGTATCTAGCAGCAGGAGATCATTATCCTGTGAAAGTGCTTGACAGTAAATGCTTCATTTTCAGTCTTTCTTGCTGGACAGTTAAATCTCAGTATATGTAGAGTCACATTGTGCCTACTGTGTTTACTTTCAGCAGAGAGAACTCAGAAATCTACTTGTCCTATGGATCACAAAAAAACCTAAAATTGGCGAGCAGCACAGGGAGTTTCAAATGGTGGGGAAAAGGCAATGACTTCACTGATTTTTGACACTTAGAATTCTAATTATTTGCATTTTGTGTCTTTTACAGACCATCTGAAAGGCAAGATAATCCAGAGGCAGATTCAGAGAGCAGCTCTAGGTAAGAGCATAACATTTCAGCTACAATAGGATACAATAGGGGCAACAAGCTCTCCCAGGCCTGAATCTGTTTGGGAGGCAGGTTGTATTTTCTATGACAGTTTTTGCCACAGTATTTCTACAATAGTCCATGCCACAAAGAACATGGACTCTGTGAACTTGGCCTGAAATTTTACTCAAAAGGCATCTGATTTTATGTGTGGTGAGAAAAATAATACACAGTTCTTACAGATTTGGGAGTTTGGTTTCTGATGAGTCTGATCTGAATTCCCATTAACAGACATTGATTTGTCCTGAGGCTGAGCTAGTAGCCATGTTGCCATGATCTATCATTTTTAATTTTTCTCATTCCAAGGGGGACTGAAGGCATGTACAAGGTCATTTCTCTTGCATCTAGTTATAGAAGTTGAGAAGTTATTTCTTGCAGTTTCTGTTGACACAGCTGTAAAGCTAAAAGTGTCTGTGTAAGTTGTTCACATAAGTGTAAAGTCATCCAAGTTTGGTTTAAGATGCTTTAAGCTGACTCCACTGACTTTGTACTGAAAAGGCCTAGGAGTGGTCATAAGAGAATTCGACTTTTAGGACAGTAAACTTCAGCCAAAATTTGATAGAAAACTGCTGGGACAACACAATTTAGATCCCCCCTCATTTAGATCCATAAATGAATCCCAAAATGTGCCTTCATGGACCTACTGCACATAAAAGATGGAGCTAACTCAGACCAGATCACAGCTGGTAAGTGTATTTCTATGTATACATAACACAGAGAACATTTGTCTTTTAATAAGAGAGAGAAAATTTTGGGACTATATTTTCTTCCAAAAGTCAGGCAAGTAAGTTATTGCAGAATAACAAAATAGTTTCTCTTTCTAATTTACCCATGCATCTCAAGCGTTGGTGATGATGTTATTGTTTCATACCTTTATCATTTTTTATTTTGATTTAAAAATCAGCACTAAAAATAATATTGTCCATGTCAATAAAGCCCAGGAGTCAAACTCACTTGATTTTTATCAGTATGAGAAGGGCAAGTGAAGGAATTGCTGGTCTCTTTTTCCTGTTATCCAGTAATGGGACACGTGTGAAAGGTTCAAAGCTGCATCAGGGAAGGTTCAGACTTGATATTAGGAAAAGATGCTTTACCAAGAACAGGCTTCCTAGGCCGGTGATCAATGCCCCATACCTGACTGTTTAGAAAGCATTTGAACACCCTGGTTTAATAGTAATATGCTTTCACTTTAGGTCAGCCCTGAAGAAGAGTAGATGACTGTTGTGAGTCTTGTCCAACTCCTTTAACCTTGGCCCTCCCCTCCTCTGAAGTTCAACCTAAAGGTGCTATCTTCAGAATAAGGAATTCTTTCTTTAATTCACTTCAAGTTTGAATACCATGTATTTAGTAATTTTTTTGCCACTCCTACAAGTTACATCAAGATGAATCATAGCAGTGCTGTTTACAGGAATTCCTTATTCTATATTTTGAAAAATGAACTAATATATTCTGAATGTGTGTTTCAGTATGAATGATAATATCTGGTCTTTTACACTGACTTTTTTACTAGATAGAAAAATTGTGTTTCAAATGCTGTTTTCAATAACTAAGCTGTTTTTCATAACATAGGTGAGTATAATTTTTCATGTCCTTAGGAAATGCCATAGTGGTGACTTTACCAGCTATACATTCATAGTGTGAATGTTCTGTTAGTATTTTGCCTCATAGCAGGCAACCCATGTGTTTTTGCCTTTTGTTCTGAGCATTGCTGTCTGCTTAGTCTCACTAAGTCTGGACTGCACAAAGTATTTTCCAGTATTTACATTATTATTTTAAATACTCTGGATATTTAGACTTAATGTTTATTCTATGAGTTGGGAAGTATTATTCACCTGCCTGCCTTTCTAGATAAATGTTCTTTCAAAGAGTAACAGGTGTCAAGTCTCCCAGGAACTTCTTGATGATCAGAATGTCATCAAGATATTTTTAAATGAAAACTTCATGGTCAAAAGTCTAATTAAGAGTCTGTTGAAATCCCAACATGAAATAAAACACACCATTGTTTCAACTAGAAACCAAGTTAACATCTTCCAGCTGCCTTTTTTTCTTTCCTTAGCTTAAAGCATTTTATGGTCAAAACTCTTCAAGAAACTGTTCTAGTCAGATTTTAAAGAGCGTAGATTTGTTTCACTCATGGCTGAGATGTGGATTTCTTTTTGAAGGAAAGCACCACTACTTAGCCCATTGCTCTTAGCTATCTCTTTTAAAACACCATATGCTGGGAGTTAAAAAAGGACACAAATAGATGGGAGGTATCATCAGAGACAAGGTATGCTCAAAGTTTGTCAGCACACCACCAGAAACATTGAATACTTTATGTAAATTTGCAAGGATTCATCACAGTGTGCCTTTCATCTTTATTAACTGCAAAAGATACTTTATTATGCAAAGAAATTATTTTTGTTATCTTTATTAAGATCTTTCAGAGTAACACGCTTAACTGCATTTCTAGGCAGGATTTAAACTTCCTTTTGCTTGTGTAACTGCACTTTGAGGCAGTATTTAAAATGAAATAATGTGCACACTGCTTAATATTGACAGCAAAAACACTGTGTCACAAACATGCTTCTGGGTGGAAACGATGGGAGAAAAGAGTGGAAAGAAAACCTTTCTCTGGGGTTTGCAGTGTTGTAGAAGAAAAGTTGTTGTTTTATTTTATTCTAGCAAAGCATTATCTTATGATGCTTTAAAGTAGTATTTCTGTAAAATGTAGAGCCTGATGGCAAAACCTTTCTGCTTCTGAGGAGGCTTGTTGGGAGTAATTTACTGTCCAACTCCATTGCCTCTGTAGAGTTACTTGAAATAAAAAAAAAAATAAGACAAATGTGAGTCTTTGTACGGAATTTGCATCCTGTGTACAGATTTCAGTATTAAGGCACAGTTTTATCAATATCTTATTAAAAAATCCCAACCAAACCAAACAAAACCCACTTGTTTTTCCAGGTTTTGTAACTTGAATTTTAGAAATAAGATGCTGTATTTCTGATGTTATTCAAAGAGCTGTTTCCAAGTTCTTTTTTAAGCAAAATTCCCTTGAAAAGGCTGATTCCTCATAAAAAATAAAATGACGAGGTGTGTCAGAAACAGTAGATATGTTTGAATCCCTGAAAATGCATACCAGAATTTGATTTAGTGAGGCAAATGCCTAAAAGCAAAGATTTTGGCATGTTATTTTTATATTTGGATTTGTAACACATACTTGTTTCAATAAAAAATAGGGATATTTTTCCTTATCTTTTTTCCCTCTACAGTTTTGTCTGTACCATCTTTTCCTACATCTTCAAAGCTAGATGCCTGTTCTGAAGCTAGTAGTATCAGTCTATCCCCTTTTTCTTTCTCTGCTCTGTGTTTCTTTAGAGCATGTTTCATTCTGCTTACTCACCTTTCCTTGACTAGAAGTGAAAGAACGTGATCAGCACAGGGTACAGCAGGGACAGACAGTGCTGTATAATGAATGCATCAGGGTACTCCTGCAGGAGTATTCCAGCCAGTCTTAGGAAAGGATTTCAAGCAGTGATTCCTCCAATGCTTGTGATGCTGCCACTGCCACATATCCGATACCTGATGGGACGCAAATATGTTGTCTGGCACTTTTCTGCATATCAGAAGAGTTAGAATGGGGAACTGCTGCTCCAGAGTGTTAGATCCCAGAATCACAGAATGATTTGGGCTGGAAAGGAGGTTTAATGATCATCCAGTTCAATCCTCCAGCCATGGGGAGGGACATCTTTCACTCTGTGAGGTTGCTCAAAGTTCCATCCAACCTGTCCTTGAACCCTTCCGATGTGGCTCATGCTACTAGAAATGCTGGCCCACCACAGTTTGTACCTGCTCTGGATATAAGGTATGTCCAGGAAGTGTATGGTAGTCCTCTCTGCAGCCATTGCAGCCTCTTACAGACATATATAACATTAATTAGTCTAATAATTATAACTGTCTTGAACTCATCTGCTGTGATCTGTGTGAATGGAAAGCACATAGCACTTCCAAACTGCTGGTTTGCATCAGAGTTAATCTGTTATTTAAATAAATCCATATTTAAATAAAATAGGCTTGGTTTCTTTCACTGCTTTACAAATTGTAACTGAGATGACATTTAACTTTTTTCATATGAAGCAGAAGAGTCTTGATCTGTACTAATGCCATAAAATGAAGAAACACAAGTGTTTTCAATCACAAAATGACAGAAGCTGAGGAAACTGGCAGTTTGTGTTTTCCCACACAAATCCAGCATAGTCCATGGAGAATAATAGATGGCCTGGTTTAAGACTATCATTCTTGGTGCTGAAAAATGATATTTTATGTATGGGCTAAATAAAGCACTTTAGAGAAATAATCTGAAGTCCATAATTTCAAGGAGGTTTGGTTTTGGTTGGTTGTTTTTTTTGTTTGGTTGGGTTTGTTGGTTTTTTTTGCAAGAGATAACGCAGCATGTCCCCGGTGCTACCAGGCATCCAAGGACTAAAATATGCTAAAGAGCAGTGTAGTCATCTTGCAATAGCCTCAGAATAAGGGAAAGATTTCTCTCAGGAATTCACAATTTTGATGTTCACAGTGTTTCTGTGAGTTATGTTCTTGTATGGATTTGTGATTGAAACGTCAAGCAACGGTGGTGTTGTTGGAAAAGTTCTAGTGCATGCAGCACACTGATTTTATTCCTAGGGTGACCTCTAGTGGCATCAAGGCTATTTTCTTTAGGGATGAGTTTAATTTCTTAAGTCTATTTCAAAGGAAATAGGAATTCTGAGTGCCAGAAAGCTGGTAAGATTGTGCTTGCCCAATAGGGTGTTGATTTTTCATTGTTTCTAAGACAAAGATAGCAATAGCTCAACTGGATGAAAATTCAAAACCAGTACCTCTTTGCCTTTTTTAAAGAGGTTTACTCTGCTAAAGATATACTTTTGAATTTGCTTTGTACAATTATTGTAACATATTAGGTACTTTCAGAAATATTTACCAAATCAGTTTTTAATGAAATGCTTCAAACAGTTAGGCACAATTAATTTTGAAAACATATATATGTAGTTGTATAAGACATTACAAGTTATTAGACTTTATCCTGTGGTAACTGTGAAGTCACACACCATAACAAACCTACTCTCTTGGTTTTGCTACTATTTTGTGCATCAAGTCAGCATAGATTATGGCTGAAACTCCAAGCACTTGAAGAGCTTTTTCTATTTTTGTATCTACCAAGTTCTTCTGTAAAGATGATCACAATCAGGAAAAAAGCCATGGATTCAAAGCAGCAGCTAGACAAGCTGCAATGATTCCCTTGCCACAGTACATGAGGTTTCTTCTTAGCTAATATGTTTTGGGGTTTTCCCAGTATTACATAGGAATTAAGTTTAAAACACCAGGAGTATGTTCTAATAAGAAGACATTTCTTACACCTGTCCCTTCAGGCCTCAATCTCACACAGACCTTTCTTTCCACGGGTTTCTCTTCAGTCCTTCTAGGGCTTTTTGTAGTTTTATTTTTTGCTGTATTTTTTCTATTACTCTTTCTAGCAGGTTTTGCTATGTGCAGTGTTAAATTCTAGAGGTAGGCAAGGGTCTTCCCTTTCAGTTTGTCTTCAAGAAAGGGAATACTGATATTTACTGGAAGTCTTGGCAAATATGTCCTCATGAACTGTCAGAGAAAATTCTGAGATTACTTGTGTATTCCTATTAAGCTTCCCATATGATCCACTCAAATTCAGATATCAGATCTCAGAAAAGAGCAAAGACATTTTTGGATCAAGTGATATTTTTATTAGGAGTCGTGAACTTGTAGCACAGCTACCCAGTACTCAGTTTTATTGACACTGACTTTGGCATTTCACTGTTGTTGGAACAGCTTGCAGTCTCTGTAAGCTTTCTTGCAGTAAGCATTTCTTCTGAAATACTGAAAAGTTCAGTGTGAGTTGCATTATTATTTAGAAACTCCTTCTGGTGTCTAAGAAGTAAGCAAGACAGAATCTGGAGATGAAGCTTTCAGTTCTCTAGTTTGATCTCTTAAAACATTAAGATTCTGTGAGGTTAGTTGCACATTGAGAAAGTCATCAAAGAAATTTGCAGGATGCCTGTTCATTAAGTTTTCACAATATGTCTGGACATAATCTGGTTCAGTTTTCACCCAGCCTTGAGCAGTTTGAACCACACAGGCTTCCAAGGTCCCTTCCAGCCAGAATGATTCTATAATTCTAAAACAGGACTTGAGGAGGAGTGAAACAAAAAATAAATCTGGTTCTGTGCACACAGGCTGCAGATTCTACACCTAAGCTTGTTTGCTTAACTTCATATCGTTGAGTATATCTTTGAGTACCTCTCTCTTTTGGCTCTGAAAGGTTGGTAGAAAGTTTACATAAGAGTAATATGGAGTTTAAGGTGCTGTAAGCTTCTTTCTTCTGGCCATGTCCAGTGGGTATGTTGGGTAGCTTGACTGGTTCTGTTTCAGTCAAGCTTTCCTCCATGAAAGCTCTCTGTAATAAACTAAACTTCAGTAATCTAATGAACTGTAAACAACAAATGGAGCTCTTTCACATCTGTGTTTCTGTGAGTTTTTCAAGGTCAGACCTAGAACAGCAATTTCTATCTAGCTGATTATGTAAAGTACAGGACAAGGGGTGAATGAGAAATAGCATGGCGAGTGTGATATCCAGCGTTTCAGAACAACCTGCAGGTCTGGTGAAAAACTTCTGCCATGTTATTTTTTGCTGAAATAGCTAAAGGAAATTAATTCATTCCTTCTTTGCTGAAAAATGTTTGCATATTTGAGACCAAAATAAATAATGACTTGGAACAAGTAGCTAATAATATCCCACAAACGTGCAGAGGTTGGATATAACTTCTCCAGATAAGAATCTTCTTGACAAGTTGTAATTGTTTCTGGACATGTCAGGATTGTCTCTTCTCAGTACAGTGTAATTCAGCCAACAGCTACCAGAACATCAAGCCCAGTGTCCTTTCCTTCACAGGTCATAGGAAAGAACTGAATTATGAGAAGTCCCCAAATACCTCTGTATTTCTTGTACCTTCTTGAGCTGGTAGCCCAGCACAGACAGCCCAGCTGTTCTGCAGGTGCAGCCAGCAGGTATGTGCATGGGAGGACCAAAAAGCACTGGCACACAAGTAAAAGCATGTGGGATATGAGTGTGACCAGCAGGCATAGGGGGTCCCAAAACCATAATCTGGTCCCTACAACTGCCCAAATTGCACATCGCCCTAATCTAACACATGTGCCAGGACTCTGAACAACATCAAAATAAATCTTCTCAAAGAATGACATTCCTGGTGGCATGAAATCCTATAGTTGTAGTTTCAGAAATTTTCTGGAAAACTCATACATCATACCAACATTTTAAAAAGCATTTAGGAATCTGTTTTAGAGGACAGGTGGAGTAGCCATATGGGAGAATGGAAACAAAACTTTCTGTAGTACTTTTGTCTTTATTGTACACTTGAGTGAGATGGGTTCTTAGTATACCTCTCTGCTATTTGCATAGAAAAAAACCGTCAGATCTGTGATAGAGGAGCTTCAACCCAATATGTTTTGTCTTATTTGGGCCAAGAGTTAAACTAAATAATTTATAGTGCAACCCCATGCTCATAATATATTGATTTCACCAATAATGGTGTGTCCTTCCTTTGTGCTTTCCATCTCCTCTACTTCTCTCTTGCAGATGAAAGGACTTTTACTAATACCTTGTAGCAGAAAGATCAAAATTGTTCACACTGGTACTGCCATATACATTTGTTTGGTTAGTATTCACTTCTTGAATCCAGGTTAAAACCCCATTTATTGTCTAACTTGAAGTTACACATCAGCTTCATGGCCCATCTATCCCTGTACACAGCTGAAACAGAAGCAGTTAAGGATAAGCATTTATGCTTATTTTTCCGTAATATTCTTTCAAATGACATTGCTATAAATGTAGTGTACAATCCAGAATAAATGCTTCTGTGCATTGTCATGAGTGTTTGTACTGACAACCACAGCAGTTCTATGCAGAATGCAGGTAAAACATCCCTTATTTTTAGAAAACACTAGGCCCATTGAATTGATCCCACAGTTGCTGTGTGCATTGCATTCCTAAAAACGATCTGCAAGCATAGACTTTACTGCCCATGCCTGTGTATGTTGTTCATGCACAGGAATCTGTGACATTCAATGTGACTGCACCTTTGGCACCCTTATGTATGTCTTATTCTTGGGAAAGTTGTGCTGTATTATTCTCAGTCACGCCCTTCTCTTCACCAGGCATTACTTTACAGAAGTTGTGGTGCTTTTTGAACTGCAGTCTGGATATTGGTGGTGGTGTATTCCTAATGTCTCATGTTTGTCATAAGTAATAGAATCCTGAAGAATTTTCCATCCTTTTCTTTCAAGAAGATCATCACAAAGCTTAGAAAAGAGATTTTTTTTTTCCCCCATGAAAGCTCTTGGATTTTGTAGAAATGAATGCTTACAAAGCCTCAAAGCTTATGGATGACAAACCACACCCCTTCTTGGGAGGCAGAGAAAGATGGTTCAAACATATCAGGTATGATTTTATCTAATATTATGAACAAGATAAATGATACAACAGTACTCTCATGTCATCAAATGGTAGAAAGTATTTATTAAGTGTAGGCAAGAATCTGAGCAAGTAGGAGGTTCCTGGCTAAGACCCAACTATGTTACTGTTTCACTAGATTAACTGGCATGTATGGAACATATTAAACTTGAAGCTGCTTTGTTTTTTGGGTTTTTTTTCCCCAGTATATTTTACTTGTATATTTGGAAAGCAACAGAGAATTTTTAGCCATGATGGTTTCAGAAGCTTGCATGGCTTAAGTGCAGCTGACATGAAGGTAACGCCTTCTGTTTTGCATGCCATGTATTTTCAGGAAGGAAAATATAGATGACTAGTTTCAAAGAACAGACTTGAGGGAATTGAAGTGTGAGTCTGCATTTCGGCAGAACAGCTCACTGAGATGGGGAAAATAGCTCTACTTTCCAGGTGTACATTGGAACTTAGTTTAAGCCAGTATTGAGCCAGTGAAACAGTAAGCAATGCAATGTTACAAAAAACAAAAGAAAACAAAAACAAAAACAAACAAGGCAGCATACCAATGGACTCTTTTACTAAATTCAGTGATTAAAGTAAAAATAAAAATCAACAAAATACACATGCCCTTAATCCCCTGTGCATCCATTAACTTGTAAAATGCTGAAAATAAGACAGTTTGTTTCAGTGTGTTCTATGACAAACTGGCTGAAATTTTTAAAAATCTATTAAATTAGGATTAAGTAAGTTGCTCTAAAACTGACAATTTAAACTCATCCAGACGTTAGGATATTTTCATCTTCTCCTAAGTTACACTATGCCTACTCATCTTTGCTTTTGTATAAGGTACATATGTGGTGCCCAGTGACAAACATAGGCTGACATGGCCCAGGGGAAGCATAAGAAAGAAAAAGAGAAGAATTACTTGTAAGATTATCTTGAATAATCATAGATGGGTAGTTCTTAAAAAAAAATAAAAAACAAGTTACAACATATGTTTCAGTTTGAAAGCACTAAAGCTCAAGCTTACAAAAAGCTGCAAAGCTGATAAATAAAGCAGTAAATATATGAATGGGATACTGAAGTCAATTCTAACTCTGGTTGCTTCAAGTGGCTATAAATTTAAGCAGAGAAACACAAGACTATCCCGTGAAAAAAAATGAAAATATTTGACTGCAAAAATACAGCTGGAGGGCAGGGCACAGTGTTATTTGAGGCACAAGACAATAAATCCCTAGGAGTTTGACTTCCAGGATACTCAGGTTGAGAAATATATGAGCACCCCAGAGAGTACAAAGTTCAGGGTCACAGAGAGTTTCTTGCAAAATTTTCTGATGCTAGACAAGAATCTGCCAGAGTATTTCACGTTGTCGCCAGCTTGCAGTAAACTACGGTGATAACACTTGGTATCTCATGCTAGAAATAGTGTGTTTCATCCATGCTTTCCACATGGCTTTGAAATAGTGATCCAGTTAGCAGGTGCTACAATTTCTCTCTGGTACTGTGTGATTTGATCATGTGTAATGTTGTAAAATTTACTACTTCCTGTACTCCAAAATTGGCCCTTTCATTAGAATAAAATAATTATATCTTTAAATGCTTCTTACAATCTTCTTTATGGGAAAAAAAAGCACCAAAAGTTACAAACCTTTATCGTATGAACTGTCAACTCAAGCAGAGGTCACCTTCATCTCTAGCAGGCAGCTGATATCAATTGTATCCTGTTCCTCCCTTCACCAAATGAATTCTATATGAGGATGAAGCAAAACAGTTAGCCAGAAAGTAAGCATAAAATTTACTAGCTATTTCCCTACCCAGTGTAACACTGTCAGTCTCTTCTTTACGTCTTGTGACTCAATAGTCTTAAAAATAAGACTTCACAACTTAGGATTCATAAGTTTTGCCACTCAGCTGTATGCACAGTTATGTTAATGTAAAGAAACTAATACTGCTTATCAGTACATTGCTGACTGCTGCCAAAATAGTTCTGTTGTACAGAATTGGATGGAGGTATGCCAGCAGAAACCCCTAGTACACACAGAGCCAATGTTTTCCTAAACATGCATGTCATACCTCCCCACACCCCTGAAACCTGTGGCTGCAATATCCAGGATTAAATTGCAGCAAATGCATTCGTTGTCCAGGAGAAGTCACTGGGCCATGAGAAGTGCATGTTGTATTACACTCCAACTGAATGAAATCATCTCAGCTGATGCACTAAAAGCATAGAGCTGAACTGTACAGCTGAGTTTCATACGACAAACTGTCAATCAATGAATTAAAAGTCAACCCTGACTGAACAAAGCAGATACCACTTTGTGTTCTGTGCAGTTGCAGAAATGATATCTGATAGTTAATATTTTAGCAGTAGCATCTCTAGTACATCTTTTAATGTATTGCAAATTTTTTCATGTATGTGGGCAAAAGCTGATGTCATGATTTTTCAGTGCTTCACAATTTACATGTACTTTGTATATGTGTGGTTAATATACATTTTCTGTTTCTGCATGGGAAGGCAGATATATACAATAAAAAGAAACTCTTTAGAGGGGAAAAAACCTATAGCCAAAAGAAAGTATTTTTTTCTTAGGTGTCTAAATTAAATTTGTGAGTAAATTTTTATGCTTCTTATGTTTTACAGTCTATTCATTCAGTGTCCCTCTTACATTATTTTAAAATAACTGAGCCCATGTACTGAAGAATGGTAACATTAGATATGAGGTAGACTGAGCCAGTACCCTCTGCCTTAGCTTCCGTGCTTCAGCTGTAGCTGAGATTGCCTGCACTGGTAAGAGGAGAGGGGTGTGAGGCAGCAGAAGCCCAGGGCCAGAAAGAGACCACTGCAGGGATTCAGGAAAGGGAAAGAGGAGGAGAGGGGAGAACAGAAGTAGTAGGGAATGAGGAAAGGGCAGAAGTAGCAGGAAATGTAAGTGTTGAAATACAGTCCACCAGACCTTAGATGTCTTTTTGTTTGGAACATCAGGAAAGAGCCATGATCCTTTGTATATATTAGAGTAGGTGTATTCCAAAAGATTTAGTCTTTAGAGAAGAATGTTACTCAGTTCCCAAACACATTGCTGCAATGGGCAGGCATGAGAAAAAGCCGAACTTGACTTACTACTGGACTTCACCTGACACTGTGATCAGATCTCTTCTGCTTTTGTGACCCAAGCTCAATGATGTGCACAGGGATGTGTAAGTTTTAGCCATTTATCCGATGCTATTTTTGCTGCTGGGACCACACCAGCTTGCAGTATACTCATCTCTTTCCATTCACAAAAGTGTGCTACTCATCTTGTCCACAGCTGTGCTTCTCCCTTTCATCACCAGCTAGGGATAATGGGCAGAGCTGTATTCATGGGTGAGGATGCTGTTTATGATAAAGGTTTTCATCTCATATCAAAATCTTATTATTTCTGAAGGTAATGTGCAACCAAATAATCCATTCTACAACATGTAATCACCAGAAAAAAAATATTCTTTTGCTGTTTTTATATACAAGTGACAAAATTTTGCCTAAGTTTGGCTGACCTTTCAAAGCTAACATAAAAATTTTTTTCCAAGTACAGGATGTCCTAATAAACCAAGGAAGGAAAGCTATATTCTGGTCTTGTATGACTCTGTAATAACTAGGAGAATTTAGTGATGTTTTCATGTAGGGAAGTCCTCACTTCAGAAGCAGCATTAACATTTTAAGATGTTACTCTCTCCCACCTTGTATTATCTCCCTTCTTTATAAGGGGCTGGAGCTCCTGCCTCCTGAACTCAGACACTGTCACAGATTGTGCAAATAGGACAAATGCACTTCAGTGTGCTCAGGAGAGTCCCCTTTAACCTGGAATTGGCTCACACTAGGTCTGGCTGGAATATTCATGGAAACATAATAAGAATTCTCACATGGTCTGTGAGCATGGCTCACTTGGGAGCCAGTAACTCCCTAAATCATTTCAGTTTGTTCCACAAGAGCACATTTCCCTCACATCTGGCTGCTGTCTGTTCATAAAGTTCAGAAAAGCATGAAGACTCAGGACCTCTGCAATGAGTGTCTCCCCAAAAGTTCCCTCTGTAGCTCTGTGCTTTCCCACATTATGCCTTCTCTTGGGGATGAAATGTGAAATAAGAAGTGTGAAATCAGAAAATTCTCATCTCTTGTATTCGTGGAAAGGTTTACTGCTTTCCTTAAAGGTTCTGGCATGGTTATGATGGCCTTTTTATTATCTGCTGTTTTCAGGTATAACTTGTTATACAATGTCACTGTTGTAGCATCTCATCTGCCGAGATGTTTGCGCCTCATGCCTTGTGTGTTCACTTTAACATTTCAAACAGTTTCTATTTTTATCTTTTGAGGGTACCCTCCCCACCACAAATGTCTTCACCCTATCCTACTTTTGTAGTCACACTCAGCAAAGCCTTGCAGTGTATGAAATGAGATTTGTGCCTGGGCTTTGTCCACCTTGACTGGCTGTATTAACATGCTTGAGCTAAGTAATGAAATAAAATGCTTTTCAACTTCAGCTGTATTAAGCTATAGGGTGCTACTACAAAAGATTAATGGTTTCAGCTGGTGTGCTGACAGGCAGAGAGGGGTCATTGCTGCCCTCTTGTTCCAGCCAGAATTCTTCTCCTTGAAAAGAGGGTGCATTCCTCAGGCCTTGTGACAGAGTGACATAGAATTTATTTTCTTGGCAGAAATAAGAGTTGGGATGGAAACTTGCATGTATTGTACAGCAAATCTTTGGTTTCTTTCATTTTTCTTGAGTTAAAAAGGTCAAACATGTTTTCTTGGGAACCTAAAACACTTCTCATTCATCCTAGAAACAGAAACTGTTGTAACATTAGTAGGTAACTTTACATTTGCTTTCACCACTGAACATATAAACTATGATGGAAAGACTGTTTTACCATCTCTCAGAATAAGCATATTGTGTATTGCATGTTAACTAGCTATGTTACAGGATAGGGAAATCATAAGCTGCTTTCTTAGGCTAACTTAGGCTACTCTTAAGGTATTTCCTTAGTTCTCCTTTACCCTGAAAATTTTCTCACATAGTTTCAGGATATTTTCCTTATTTATAATAATTATCTGAATTTATTGCGTACCAAAATTAATCTCTCTTTCAAGAGCTACTGGCATCTCTTCTTTTTGCAACAACTTCTGGTCTTGTTTTTGTTAGCAAAACTGTTGCCAAAACTGGTTGAATGCATTTGATAGTGTTTTATGCCAAATATGAATGTTTAACTTGCTTTTATTTATATCTAAAATTAATATACCAGTCTTTAATGAGGAAAAAGCCCAATTATAAGCAATTTAATTCAAATCACTAGTTACTGACTGTGTCCTCTACTAAGTAAGGCTGAAATAAGGAATTTGAAGAAGCATTTCCAGAAGAGAGAAATGGTTAATGACCCCCATTTTATTAATTATCTCTTAAAAGCTAGTTTTTATTTTAGTTAGAAGTTGCTTCTTGGGACATCATATAGTCATTGCTTAAATCTGATAATTTCTCCTATAGCTGTTTCAAATCCTTCTGAAGAACTAAAGTTTGATCCAGTGGAAGAGAATCTTCGAATGCAAATTGAAGAAGAAAAAAAAAGGTATTACTTCTTCCTCGGATTTCTACCATCCTTCAGAAGATAAATTATACTGATAGTATATTCCAATTACAGTTCTGCACACACAGCTACCCTCAGGGTTTTCTCTGACATTTTAAAAATATCAGCTTTGTGGTTCACTAATAGTTTTTAAATTTGTGTATATGCTGTTGGTTTGTCTGTCAGATGCCACAGCAGATGAGAGAGGAAAATTTATGCTTGAGTTAAAGGTTAAAAATAAATTAAAACAGCTTAATGTCCTCCCTGAGAATGAGTGTTTGAAACTTGGTGTTTGAATGCAAATGTATTGTGAGCCTTTTGGGTTGATTCAGAAAAGTCCTTCCTTTCTTGACCTAGAGAAAACCCTTAGGACATATGGGACTGGCTAAGTGTAAATAATATGCAGAATACACTTTGGTTAACCAATCCTTGCTCTAATGTCACTATAGCCAAGAGAATAACAAAAATAGACACAAGGATATCAGTACGAAGTCCTTTGCTAGCATTTTTGTTATTCACAATATCTGAGGAAACTTTTGGCTCTTTCATACTCCTGGTAAATCTCCAAGTGTCTGACACTCAAGAGAGTAATGAAGCTTCAATCTGAAAGGGGAATCAGTCTCAGCTCCTATCTGAATCCAAGATGACCAGTTATTTATTAATGGTAACATGCTGAGAATTCAAAAGAAATCATTTTCATAGTTCATTGAACCTGTATTTTAATTGTTAATCAATGATCCCACTTGAGTTTCACTAACTTCTTTATGAAATAAAAGGTTTGTGGAATACGTTTCTTGCACTTACTGTCCAGTGAAGCTTTTATAAAATATGAGATGTTTCCTTCTACCATCTGTGTCCTCTGCATCTCTGATTGTTATTTATTATTTTATAGTTTAAATTTCTAACTGTTCTAGGTAGGATAAACCTTTGTTCAGATATGTGTTGGAAAATCTATAATACACTTTCTTCTTCTCATATTAGCTATAAAATAGTCTACAGCCGCTTCAAAGGGCTGAAGGTAGAAATTGAGCACCTGCAGCTTCTTATGGAAAAAGTGAAGATGAAGCTGCAAAAAGACTTTGAAGTCTGGTGGTCTGAAGAGGCAAAAAAATTACAGGTATGAAATCACTTTATATTTCTTCCATTCTCAAGTAAATGTAACATTTTCAGTCATTTCTTAAAGAAGTAGTTAATTGACTAGATAGAAAGGAATATGAAGGATGGAATTCGGGGTCTGGTTCACCTGTGCTTATGCTAGTGTAAGTTGGACAAAGGTAATGTGAACTATACTTGTGTGAAGCTAAAAAAATCAAATGAACCCATAAGAGCTTTCTTATGCTCCCCTTCTGACACTTGTTTAATGACTTGCAAGTAGTGATTTAGCATCTCACAACAAAGAACTGCCATGAAACGTACATCAGCCTCATGAAAAAGTGCAGTCCATCCCATATCATTTATTATTAACTGGAAGAGAAGATTTACTCTTTGAGGAAAAGTTGTTATAAACAAAGAAATGTTTAGCCCATATTTTGGTTAATTCTCACTAGACAATACTCTCTCAGAGTATAAATTTAAACTGTATTTTTAAGAAAAAAGCCTAAAATAAATACAGAACTTAACATGGGGAACTTAGTTATCCATACAGTGCCACCTAAGTAGCTTAGCTGCAAGTTATCATTGCCAAATACTTTTCCAGTTAAAATCCCTAACCATATTAGTGGCAAAGAGGATGATGTTTTAGTCACCCTCCTGTCTAAATATTTAGGCTTTTTGAAGCACTGAAAGTAATATTCTTGAATTCACTGCAGCACATTTTTCTCTACGCCTTAACAGGAGAGGTCCAGGATTCAACCTCTCCTGATTCATCAGTAGAAGATTAGAAAACTGGGAAACGTAATTGGGATTGATTTCTTAGATCTTGACCTATCTATACATCTGTGCTCCCTAAGAAACTCAAATCAGTGAACACATGCTGTTACATATTAAAAACCTGTAACTTGAGCTTAAAAATACTTGAACCAATCCTAAATACTTTTCTCTTTGTTCAGAAGTGTTTGTGCAAGTGGAGAAAATACTGTTTGATTCAGACTCTTGTGTTTTCTGAATGAGTCATTGCTTACCTTGTTATTTCTGAAATTTATAGGCCAATATGAAGCACTCTAAAAAAATCCTATCCTCATAATTTTGTTTGTCAATCTAAACCCAGCAGGAAAAGCCAGAGATGGTTACCTCACCAAATAAGACCACTGTTTATCCACAGTTTATCAGATCCTCACTGCATCTATCAACTAACAGGTAAACTGTTTATTTTTTTCTTCCTTCCTTACATGGGAAAAAATGCAGTTTTAGTAAAAGTGCGATTCTCCAGAATGCTTTTGCAAATGTCACACTGAAACACTCTATTTTCAGTTACAACAGAAATGATTGTGTAGAAAATGAAATTTTATCATTCAGTTATTTGGAAGTCCTATTGAAGGTAGCTTATTGTACCTCAGTTCTTTTGACTTCTTGGTCTTGGAACCTTGGAAACCTTTCTCCAGGAGCCCCATGACAGCTAAGAAAGGCAAGCCTTTTACCAGTCAGTTTTGCTGTATGAGGAGATTATATCTCCTTTAGGATGTATGTAGGGGACTTCAAATAAGATTTTTAAATTATTTCATATGTATCCTAGATAGATTTGCTACTGAGAAATGTCATGGTGCTACATTTATGCTGCATATTATTCCACAATGATATTATATTTGATATTGTAAGATGCTGGTGCATCATCTACAGTAGAAAAATGTAATCATCTTGGTTGTTTCATCAAAAGTCACCCTCTGATTTCAAAACCTCCGATTTAAATTTGGAGTAATAGGTTTTTCATTACCCTCAGGGAAAGTAGAGTGCAAGAAACCACATACCTGACTGTGCAGGTTTCTGTATTCAAGGACAATAAATGGAGATGTTCTCTCTCCTTCCTTCTTTCTTTCTCCCTCCTCACCTTTCTCTTGCTCTCTTTTTCTCCCTCTCTCCTCCTTCTCAATATACAATCCCCATTTCTCTGATGAGCGGCTTTACCTACAATTTTATGACAATAGTCTGCACAAATGATGTTTCCTGCTTTTCAGCAAATATAAAATCTCCTACATGCCATTAAATAATGAATACTGAATTTTCTTAAAACTGTAAAATATCTTCTGTTTTAAACTTTCATGTATCTGTAGTAAATGCTTCATAATCAGTACAGAAAATGATAGACATAGTCCTCTAAAGTTGTCTGAGAAGACGTTTTTAGATGTCTTAAACTGATGAAAACTAACTCCAGTCTTCTTTACTTTGCTTTGGTTCTTACTCTGTGTCCTCTCAGACTTAGGCATTAATCGGCTTGCAAATGGTTGGCAGGTTTTAGACCCAATCTGTATTGTTCATCTCTGGTCTCAGGCTTAAGGTTACTTGTCCCAGAGAAAAGCTGATGGAACAGAACATGAGAGTATTTTTGGTCTAGCTTAGCACAAAGTCAGCCAAATTAGCTCAAGCAATCCATGATTGTCACTCTCTAACTTTGTACTATCCTTTGAACTAAGCACCTCTTGCACAACCTCTCTGCCCTGCTAATCTTAGGAACAACAAATTTCAGTTGGTGTGCTGATGCATTGCTCGGGAGAGCAATACCTTTTGAAGTCCAATTAAAAGTTCTAGAATTAAAAAGAACATATGGTAATGCCCAGGCACTTTCCAGTGCAATGGGAGACTGGCCTCCAGCAGTGGTGAATCCTCCTTTCCCTACCCTAGCTCAGAAACAAAATTGCATAACTAGTTTCTTTATGTTTTTTTAAGCTTTTCTATCAAATGCCTTTACTGTTCATGTTTATTACTGGAGGACAGGTCTAAGAGAAGTCCATCTGGCATCTTGACTAGAATGGGGAAAGGTGCGTGGTTGCTTTCAGCTGCCAAGCTTACTTCAAAGTCCTGTACTGCCCCACATGATTTCCTGCAAAAAAGCAGATGTTCTTTACAGTGAACAGTTTCTCTGTGTCTGAGTAATGGGCATATTGACTGAGACTGGCTGGATCATCCTTGCATACATATCACAGACACAGAATATTCATCTTCTGGAACTAAAATTGTAGAGGGAGTTGGGATGAATGTAGTTTTATTTTCCCATCTCTATCAATATTCTTGCAATAATCTTTGAAAGTCAAGTACTCTTTCCTTCCTATGGTTCTAGAAAGTTGATCTTATTTTATGTTAGGCTGTTTAAACATACTTTACTCAGGTACATTTCCAGTGGGATGTATATGGCAGTAGAAACACTATTTCTGCTTTTTCTGAGGCAGGAGCTACAGGCTTAACATCCCACTGTGCATGAAAATTTACTTTTTCCCCTACCCAAGGCAATAACATTTTAGAGTAAAGGTTTCACATTTCACAGACCTTAAAAGAATAAAATAGTAGAATATTTATTTCGCGAGGATTTCCTTGACCCCAGGTGACACAGGAACTTCACTTACCAGTTCCCATAATTGTGTAGAATGAGTCCAGGCTACAGGCGCTTCTCTCTCAGTTACATAGTCCAGAGACACAAATGGCTCTTTCTTTCTAACTTGCCTAAAAATCAACAATCTCTTTCTTTGAAATGATATTTCTATCTTCACCCAGCAGAATAACCAACTACAAAAGCAAAAGTTGACATAAATTGTGTTTGATATAATGTGGTGTAAATAAAACCTGTTTCCAAAATGGAATTCAGTTAACAGGTGTGTTCAGTAGATGCAAGATCTAAAACTTAGTAGGCTTTATGTCAGAAATCTAAGACTGCTGTTGACAGAGTAAGTATGCAGTAAAACCATTCAGACAAACTCCTGAATGTGAATGGATGTAAATACAATTTTCAGGCTAGAAATAATAAATTATGTATCTCAGCATGCAAAGGATACAGTTATATTCCTAATCTTTCTTGAGATCTTTGTATGTGTTTGAACAAAGTCTTTTGATCAACTTCTAGTGCATGATTTGTGTGGATTGTTATTGTTTGACACACCTTAGTCATGTTACCAGAGAAAATTAAGCCTTGGGAAGGAGGTTCAAATTGTATTTTATACTAAGTTAATTTATAACTACGGTATCAGAGAAGGGACGTTGGTAATCCTGTTGAGGCTTAAGAAGGATATACACATCTAAAAGGCACTTGAATCATGGCCAAACGTCTCTTTTTTCAATTGAAAGAAATGGATGAATTGTTAAAGTGTCAAAATGAGTCTATGTACATAAAAGTGTTGAATAGTGAGCATTTCTGCCTCAGTCAGTAAGACCTGAAAGTTTGTGGTGCTACCTGCAACTCCTAGTGTATATATGTTTCTGTCTCTTACTGGATTCCTGTCAAGTCTGCGGAAAGTCTGAAAACGCATGTTGGGCTCAGCACTCCATGTGTGCTCCACACATTCAGAATTCAAGCAGAGCCTTTTGTTCTTCCTCATACAGTCTCTCCCACAATGGCTTTCATTTAAGGAATTCATCAGATCCTTGTCTATTCAAATTACTTCTCTCACTGAACATTTAGTTTCAGTAGTTTTGAACTGTTCTTGTATTCCCTTTGAATCAAATAAATGTCAGATAGTTATTCAAATCTTATAAAAATTTTGGATTTTTTTCCTTTTCTCAGAAGGAATGCATGCCTTTTTATCTCAGTCAAATCTTTCTTAACCTCACTCATTTCCTTTTACTGAATCTCATTTGTCCTATTCCAGCCAGCCCCACAATATGTTCGATCTCAGACTCCTTGGCCATCCTGTTTCTGCAGTGTTACATAATGATAAAACATAATCTGGGAATAACATCATCAATTAGTGACATTTCAAAGGTTTTCACATTCTTTGGTAACAACTGGAACAATTTATCTATGAATTTGCAAGCTAGGCCAAATTTAATTTTGTAGCCAACTTCTAAAATGCTCAGCTTTTAAGCAGCTTGAATCTTTCCTGTCTGTACACTGAACATCTGTTCCCCTCATGTGCAAAGCTCAGATAAGTGGAGAACTGCAGCTGGGGTTTTTTAAACATTACAGAGGTTGCACACTTTCAAACTTTTCACTTTTCATTTTAATCTACCTGATTTTCAGTTATTTTTCAGCTGGCAAATTAAGCATTCATGCCATGACGTATCATCTCTCCAGCTCCTCTACCCTGTGTACTTGATGGAGCTGATCAGTCCATGGATCAGTTGTCTCTGGTCCTTGGGTTCCTGCAGCAAGGGAAACACTGCTGCAACACTGTGTACATCTCTATGACCACTGCCTCATGCCTGACTGAGAAATACGCCCCAACAGGGGATTCCCCTCCCCCTAAAAAAAAGCAAGTTATCCACTGAGTGAAACTTCAGGAACTAGGTTATAAAAACAAACAGATATATAAAGTGGACAGACTACCTTTAATCTCCAGAAAAAGCAGGGATTTTGCTGAGGTTGTCAGGAAATAATCTTTGAGATTTCTTAAATTCAACTCAAGGAAAAATCAGATAGATGCAGAATGAAAAAATGGGAATTATACACTGTCAAAACAAGCTGAATAATATTAGTAGGTTATACTTAGGAGACAGACAAAGAGACAGGACTTACATACCGTGTACGTCCACCCAAATCCAAAATGTGATCCAGAAGTGCCTGTTTGTACATTACAGAAATGTAGAATGGCATCTCTCGAGATCTCTAGATCAACCCCTTGCTTGAAGAAGACTTTCATCACACTAAGGCATGTCAGGCATGCTTTTGTTTGGCTTTGTTGAGCATCCTGAGATGTCCAGTCCTTCAGGCTGGGCACACAGAGAGAGGTATCATTACCCCCACTCCATGCAGGCATAATGACTTTCCATTAAATTTAGAGAATTACTAGAATGTTTCTCCATTTTTTACATCGTTAGAACAGCATGTGACACTCAGATGAAGAGAGTGCTGACTTCTAGGAACAGGCTAGGAATAAGTTGCATCTGAGCTTACAAACCACTGCACATCAAAATTACACTCTTTTGTCCTCTTATGAGTCAACTTATCATGCAATGCCATTATCAGAGCTTCAGTATGAGGGATGCAAGTTATCCCCATACAGACCATCCCTCTAGCCTAGGAATTAGAGAAATGTCTAGGATATATAAAACATGGATTTGAGTTGTGCCAAACTCGGGGACTCATTTGTTAGATTACTACACTAATTGTTAACCTCTCATGTGGAAACACATCTTTGAGTTGTTTCAAAAAATACTTATAAGCTTCCTTATGAATTTGTGTAACTTGCAGGAGAACAGTTTGCATCCCACAGTAGAAATGTCTGCTTACAACCCCACATGCACAGGATAGGAGGTTAAGCGCATCTCTAAGCACTGTAATGTTAATTTCTTGATTCTGGGCATGATCTGTCTAAGTGGGTTTTTTAATATCACTTTCCTTGGGTGCCAAATTCTCCCAGAGCATCCTAAGGCAAGTTTTGCAATATTGTCCCTGGGTCCAGGAATCCACTTGAAAGTGACATCTCTAGAGTTTCAACCCCACCACACTTGTAGTATATAAGTTTTTTAAATCAATCTGAATCTAAATCCCCTTTCAAATGGGGATTTAACAATTTTGGATAATAATTTTATTTTCATTTCAATGGAAAAAAAAAGTAGTTCAAGCGTATAAACTACTGCAGCTTAAAAATAAAATACTTCAGCTGACTCAGAGTATTTATAAAATTATATATTCTGTGCATGGCAAAGAGAAAGCAAAGATGCTTATTTCAATGAAAAGAAAGCAATGAAAAAGAATCCCATGAAGTCACATTACTTTACATTTGTTGTAGGCTAAGAATAGAGTCAGGGATGGTTGCTATGGTTCGGTTGATGTGTAGAGATTTATTAAACCACAGTTATATGACTTGGATGCCTCAGTATCTCAGGGCACAGACATAGAGGCCTTTTAGAAAACTGAATTTAAAACACTAAATCAGTTCATTTTTAAGAACTGCCAAATCAATGGAAAAAATGTTCAGGAAATCCTAAAGCAGAATGACGATATGAGCTTCCCAGATATTGTTAAACCACATAGTAGGTAATAACATCACACATCCTTTCTAGCTCTTGTAATATGTGGGTGTAATAAAGTACAGAATATTATTAACATTAAATACAATATTGCTTTAGTTGAATTAGGCAGGTGTGAATGGTGTGGGACTCGAGGAGTTAAAGAGAATCATTCAGCAAACGTGGAGCTGTTCAACTGAAAATGACTTATACTCCTGGGCACAATATCTTCTGCAAAACTGAACCTGGCACAGTGTAATACAGTAAAATTTTAGTAATAAATTTCTTTCCCTTTTCAAGTTCTCTGCCAGAAATATCAATTCATCAGTCAACAATGAACAAACTACTGCAGAGTTAGAAAAGCAAGAACTTGCCAATCCTGCCATCTACTGGAAAAGTCCTTACACTATGTAATTCAGTTTTCCGCTCTAAGATTGGCACCGGATCTGGCAGTATATGCAACCCCCAGGAAAAAGAGAGAGTCCCTAGATACCCAGTGGCAGAAAACTGCCTCCCTAACAGTGAGCTTCCTTGATAATGATATCTGCAGGGGCAGGAATGCACAGCAGCTGTTTGCAATATATTTGGCTATCATCAACAAGCCCCATTCCAAAGTCCTCACTGAGTTTTTATCCAGTCTCTCACTGATTTTGGTAATAATTTTGCCTGACTGAAGAAGGAATGGAAAATGAGCTAAGGCCTCACTTGGCTAATAGTCAGTTTATGAACTAAATATACCATTACAAACTGTACATCGGACACATCAAAGTGCTTTACAAGCCTGGCTTAGAAGGCAAATACTAAAAGTATAATTTTTATGAAGTTATTTGTCATTCTTTCATAGCCACATTCTCTACATAAACATAATCATCATATGGACTAAACTGAAAATTTTCTTCCATTAAACAAGTGTTTTATATAGATTTTTAAAAATCTTGAAAAAATCTTCTTTGTAGTCACTTAGTGTATGTATTAATATTGCCTACACAAGGGATATATACTTTTCTTTATTTCCTTCATTTTCTTTCATTTCTTCATTTCCCATATCAGTTTTTCAGACACCACAAATGACAGCCCTTATGAAGATTTAGCTGTGAAAAACAATTCAATCACTTTTGGTAACTCAACTTTAAAAACAAGGTAAGGGCATGATCTGGGCTACTCAGAGGAAAAAACAAGTGCAAAATAATGTAATGCCTTGACAATCCTCCATCACTCTATTTAGAAACAGTCTCCTTGAAATATAAAAATAATTTTTTTTTAAATTGCAGATTTTCCTCCAACTTCCAAAACAACTCCAGGCTGCTACATAGCTTTAGACCACCCTGCTGCATCATCAGCATTACACAGGTGGTTTCATGTTTAGCCTGAGGCTTTTTTCCCTACAAGCTTATGAATCTTCATGACTGTGTCTTCTCAGCCTTCTCAGAGAAAGGGACTCTGAAAGAGTAAATAAAAACATTTGAAAAGAAGATAAATCAGTGTGTACATATTGCAGAACTGTAGAATACAGGAACTAGGCAGAGATTTTTTTCATACTTGTGATTTTGTCCTTAATCTCCCTTCCACAAATCATTCTATTAAAATAAAAGTTTTATTTTAATATATTAATATAGTATATATTTAATTGATTTAAATACATTTAAATATATTAGTATGAAAATAAAATAGCAACAGTTTCAGGCTTGGCAAAGGTTATATGTCATGTTTTCTTAAAAGAGGTGCTGCTTTGTGAAAATTAGCTTAGAAGGTTAACAGAAACTACTGGTTTTTTCAGCCTCCTTATTTTTCCTAGTGTGTTTATTTCCACATTCTTTTCTCCACTGAAACATTATGCCAAGTCACTCTACTTCCAGAAGTTATATTCTTATTGTGCTCAACAGTTCTGGCTATTAACTCCCTTAGGAAAATATAGTCAAGTTACTATTTTTCCTACTGAGTTAGTAAGAACAAAGCACAAGGGTTTTTTTCTTTCATTTTCCAAAACAGTCCACTTCTAGAACAGAAAAAAGTCATGGAAAATTTCATCCCCCAAAATCTAATGTTTTAAATTGCATTTGGGTTTAAGAAAAGCAGAAGAAAAACAGAAGCTAAAGTGGAATTTAGAGAGTACCTTCTCAAATATACTGTGGGTTTTTATTTTTATTTTGTTGCTAAATAAATGAAAATGAGTAAAGAATAGTCCTTTATTGGTGTTCTGCCATCACCTTGTAAATTATATAAAAATAGGGGAATTTTAAGTTCAGAGTAATTTCTTTTTCTTTTTTTTCCATTTTTGTTCACTGATTCAGCAACTGAGAACTTAATTAGTAGCACAAAGACAAGGATATTAGACTGCTGTATATGTCAGTCACAAAAACCTTCTACTGCTACAGTCAGCAAGGAACAGTGAATATAAATATAATTACAGAGGCAGGATATGTTTAAAAAAAGGCTTTCCCTTCAGTTCCACTTGTCCTTCTGTACTGTAGTTTTTGTCACTGTATTTCTCATCTCCCCATTAGTGCTTAATCTTTAAACAAGGTTAAAGATGCAGGTGAAACTTAGTTTTCTCAGCTGATTAGAACAGCTTCATTGTATTACATCATCTCACACCACCAGAGGATCTATCAAAAGCAGTGGTAAGTCAGTGATTTCACTGCATAGACACAAGAGTTCAGCTGGGACTGGAGACTCAGCAGCACAAAGGATTTTTGTCTGTCAGGAAATTTCCTGAATGCCACGTGATTTTGTACTTCTGTGTATGTATGAAAACTTAATTCCCCCACAGTAGGCAAAAATTCTATTGATCTGTTCAAATGTATAGCAGCCTGAAGTAAGCAAACACGCGGCATAGTCACATCCATCATGTCACTGGTAAACTCACTACATTAAGCTTTTCCACTTGGAAGTAAGTCTTTGACTCAGCAGTACAATATTTTTAACCCTTTGTGAGAGGTCTATAGCTGATAAGCATGTAGCCTTCCCACTCTGAAGAGATAGTGGCCAATCTTAGGAAGCTACATAAAACCATTAAGAAGTCCTAAGATCAGTTCTCCACTGAACTGTGCCACCATGTGTAACAGTGCATCTAAAGAACAAAATCCTTCATGGTGAAAAAAGGAGACAGAAAAACTGACCTTCTTACTCACTTGAGTCCACAGGTATACTTTCTTTCTTCAGGACCCCGCCAAGTTCAAGTACATCTATTCCTCTGACTGGAGACAGCCAGGCTGATGCTGACATCCTAGCTTTCATTAAAGCAAGACAGAACATCCTGCAAAAGAAAGGTAAATCCTGCCAAAAAATAGAAAGCCAAACCAAAATCTCCAGTACAGCATTTTAAAGCCAAAATAGCTTTAGTCCACATTATACTGACACAAGTGAGAACTGATTCTGGCTTCAGTTATGTTACATTATGTTCTCAGCTGTTCTAAACACTTGAGGTTCTTCACATGTACTTCTTCAGTAGCTCAATGCTGCAGTGCAAAACTATGAAGGCTCTCTGTGTTACTCCGCCACCATCAGTGAACTGTCTGGGGCATGCATGGCTGTGCAACCTGCATAGTATATTATCTTACCCTTAAATAAATGCATTTGAGTGTAGTTTCTTGATGATTAAAATATTTCCAAAATTTTCTGTATAGATTTTCTTTAAACTATCTGTCCTGGTTTTCATCTGGTACAAATTTAATTGTAGCAGTTGACACCAAATAAAGATTACTCAAATGATTGCAATGTACCCCCACCTCAGGAGGCAGACTGGCCCACTGTGTCTTGCAGAGAATATGTCCTTAACAGATATTTCACTATATCAAGGTCTAATGAAACTTTCTATGAGTATTCGTCATCAAATCAGGTACCCAGAGCTATCATAGGAAGGTGATAAAGTTCACTCTAGAGTGTAGATAAGTAAAATTGGCAGGAAGCAGAAAGCAATAAATAAACAACAGTGGCACTGCAAGGTAGCCTAAAAGTAATTTATCATGATAAAGAAAAATGACCTGAGCTTTTTTTTTCCTGAATAATAGTTTTTAGTGGCAGCAACCAATTAGACAGAATATCAGTGTGTTAGCGCTTACTGAAGCAATAACTTTCCATCAGCACTTTGGTGCTGATGACAGCATTTTTCATCAAGCTATCAGCACCTGGCAGATGGTGTTAGCCCTGTCACAAAGTGGGGCTTTGGTATCACACTGCTTATCAGAAAACTGTCAGGTAAACACACACTGGCTGAAAAAACAGCCTCCCTACACTCATCCAAAGCAAACACTTAGCACGCTTAGGCTTTGGGATCCCTTTTGTCTTTATTTAGAAAAGCTGTTGTCAGGTTTCTTCTGCAAATGAAATTAAGCTGGATTTATAGGCAGCTCATCAGAAGAAGGTTAGAGATAAATTTCTTAAAACAAACCTTTTAGGCCTTCAGAAGGTCCAAATCTGACTCAGTCTGTGACGTAGAGTAATGTAATTAACAAAAGCACATCTTATCCTATGATCCTTTCCTAAATCACTCCATGTCAAGAATGTCTCTCTCAAATAAATGCCTTTTCCATCCTGATTATTTTCAGATGATGCCATTACCTGGCATCATCCATCAGTTTCAGAAGGGACTAGACATTATCAACGATGACAACTATTTAGATCCCAAGTCATAAAAAGTATTCTTGCAGAACAAAGGACAGTCAACATTTCTAAAATTGTTCTGAAGTTCAGTTAGACAAGATGAGCTGCCCTAAGTAGATGAAAAAGGAATGGAGTGGTATTTGATCATCCTGGCAGTGCAGGGCTGGATGACTTAACCAATTGCTGAGCATAGGGAGGAGAACAAAAAAGTAGGGCTATGTCATTCAGCAAACATGTAGGGACCTGATGTGTCATAGATACATGACAGCTCAGCAGCAAGTTCTGAGAAGGATTTGGAGTCAACTTAGCAGATAAAAGAAGGCTTTTCATCCTTGTGAGGAAAGGGAAAACCTTCCAGATGTGAGGGATGGAGCCACTATAAGCAGGAACCACTGAGCAAATAAAGTTTGTAAATTCTAATTTAGCAAGATGAAGCAGAAGAACTGGAGGGTTTTTTCTTAGGGGACAGGGATGGGGGCTGTGATGCCCCAGAAAGAAAAACTTTCAGATGTAAAGTAGAGTAAGGTAGAGAGGAAGAGAAGAAGAAGAATGTACTCTCACTTCAAACTTCAGGGGAAAGACCCTATGTGTTATCAGTCACATAACATTTCCTCAAGAAATTTCAAACATATACAAAATAAACCAAAGAGAAATTATTTGCCCAGAGCCATTAAGCTGAGTCAGACACTTTCACGTAGAATCTAAGTGTGCTGAGTCCCAGTTTGGTGCTCTGTTGCTTCCTTACCAAACTCTCTTCAACTGAGATGTTCAACAATCATTTCTACATTTGCATGCAAATGTATTCACTCTCTGCATGACTCTTACACAGTGCCCTGCAGGAACTAACATGAGGAAGCACAGGGTCAGCCAAACCAAAGTCTGCTGGGCTTAAAAAATATCAACATCCTTACTGCTCTTTCCTTTATTGATCCTGACCCTTTCAAACTGTTATGTCAATATCTTAGGAGCAAACTGAGGGCCCTACTATACATTAGATGGGAAGAAGAAAAAAAAAAACCAATAAATGTGTGCAGAAGCCAAAGGAGTGGAAAATAAGTTTCATAAACAGAAAGCATGGGAATGCTTATGATTATCCTTAGTGACAGTAGTGCAGAGGTGGGAATGAGAGGTCTCAGTAAAGATTACCTCAGGGATTGTAGGTTATTACCATTTGCTTTCTAAACAGAGTGGAATTAAAGCAGGTACATTCACAGGGCCTTACTGGGATTGTTAAAGCATTTTAATAACTACACTGGAAAGCTTTTTAGAAAAGGGCTACTCTGCAAACATGCTTTTGACGCCGTGTTCAGTCTTGGGGTAGAGAAAGGAAAATGCAGAAGAGTAGATGAATGATTTTTGTGTCCTAAGGGATTTATTTTTTCTTTCTTTTGTTTTGTGTTTCTGAAGTTTGTTTTAAAGCTGACAGTGCAACCTGAAATATAGTCTAATGTATTTCTTTATCTTCTTTCAGGCTTAGGGAACAAATGAAATTCTTGCCACAGTCCACTATTTCCTTTTAAAAACAGTGGAAGACCTTTATTCTTTCCCTTTCTCTTCTTTTTAGAAACAGGTACAAGTAAGTACTTCAGATGTACAGGTTGAATTGGTAAAGGTATAGAAATTATTTGTCTTTGACAGCCAAATCCATTTCTCTGACAACAGATATTTGAGTATTTGCACTCAGTATCTTCATCTTGCTTTAAGATTAAAAAAACTGAAACAACTAATCAGGAGTTTGCCAAATATGTTTGTTTATGAAAATTCATTGTATGTTTCTAAATGTTAAAATTATCTAATGTATAAATGCTCTTACACACTTTTAATCTGGGAAACCCTTATTATTACTGATAGGGTTTTTTTGCATCGATTTGCATAAGGCTTTATTAATTATACCTATTGAACATCAAGAGATATCTGTTCAATAATAGTAGTTATCTGGGTTAGAAAATTCCATAAAATTTCATTTGAGATTTTTCCCCCTCAAGGAATAACAATTTTCATATCAGATTATTAGAATACTGAGATTGCATTTTAATATAAAATCAAATGTATTTTAGAAAGTAATTCTAGAGTTTAAAGTTTCCCAACTGTTTTCTTTTTATTTGAATGGATTAAATGTTGGGCAAAATGCATACCCTCCCAGAATATACAGGTTTCAGAAGAAACAAGTGCACTTAATAGGCTTTAAATAGAACACGGCCAATACTTCTGAAACACCAATGAGATGTGAAAATTTAAATGCATTTATCTTATATACAATGTAAGTTCACTATTGACTCAGTACTATTTTTTGCATAATATCCAGTTATGAAACAATTTGTTTTACACACCAAATTAAAATCAAAAAATGCAATGCAAAGTACACTCTATTTCTCTGAGATATACATACTACCATATTGAAGCTGTCACTTTTCATGCTAGTGATAATGTTATAGTCATGCATTTAGAAGCATATGGGTTGTTCACATAAAACAATATATTGGCAGAAGTCACATAATCTCAAGGATTCTTTAAATTGCTGATACTTAATTCTTTGCCAAATTCATAATTATACAGAAGTATGTGGTGAATTGCTGTGTTCAAACCTACAGAAGGTATATGCTTGCCAAATTAACAACTAATATGCAATCACTTTAAAAGTATTAAAGTTATACCTTTATTTTAATTTTCTACAAAAGTCAACACAGATACCGTATAAATTGGTAAGCTTTAGCAGAATTTTGTATGTGCAAACTGAGATAAAAGTCAGATCTACTCTTGCTTTGAGAAGAGTTCAAGGATTTGGTCAGAAGTGGAAAAATCCACAGGCCTTCTCCCTTTTAGATGTCTGCTTTGTTGGAGATTATATTAAAACATCCTTCTTCCAGAGTTTGTATCTGTCTGTCATTATTTTTTTTCTTCTCACTCTATTATATATAAACACTGTATTAAACATATACTGTATTACTGTTCATACAGCTTTGTTGAGGAGAGCAGGTCCATATTCCTGCTTCCATCCAGACCTCGTGGCTGGAGAAGAGCCACAGGTTCCAAAATGTTGCTGGGGGAAGCAACTGTCTTTTTTCGTTTCCAGTAAAATACCCATTGCCGTGAATTTATTTGAAGGTGGCTAAAAGGGACTCACTGGTCCAACATCTCCTTCATTTTGACACTGAAGCATTTCCAAGAGCTTTAAGTAACTGGTTAAAAGAAGAATCTCTGCTATCTTCGTCTGAGTTATGTGATGCTGCTACTACTTGATGATTCAGTGTTCTGTTCTCAGTTTGCCACACATCTCTTATTTTCTCACAGAGAGAAAATAATTCCTTGGTCTTCTGTTTCTAAATTCTCTAGCCATTTTTTACACTGTTGTAAATTTGGCATGAAATTCAATCACTGTCAACAAAGTAGTACCTGATTGGCAACATGGTCTAAGATTTAGATTATACCAGACACTTAAGATCTTGGACAAAACTGCATCCAGTAACAGAAAACCATGAAGACATATAAAACAATATAAATAGAAAGTCCTTCTTGAATCTTTTGAAAATTTTCATAAGAGCATGTGGAAAGAAAAGATTGCTCATTTAGTAAATAATAGTCTTTAAGATATAAAGCATTCTCTTTTTTAAAAAACTGCCTTCTTCTCTTCAAAAATTGCCTTTTGTGTTCACAGGAAAATTCAGGTTGGAAAATGTCTTAGCAAGTCTTTAATCCCACCTCTTCCTCAAAAGAACATCAGTTATGAGATCAAACCAAGCTGCTGAGGGCTTTGTTCAGTGTGGTCTTGAAAACCTCCAAGAATGGAGACTACATAACCTTTCTAAGCAATTCATTCCGATGTTTGACTGCCATTGTGACAAAAGGTTTTCCCTTATGTCCAGCCTGAACTTTTCTTTTTGCCATTATCTCTCTTCCTCTCACAAGCCACACTGTGAAAAGCCTGGCTCCAGCTTTTGATGGCCTTCTCTTGGGTCCTGGAGGGCTTCTGGATTCCTTCTCCACATCTATGTGGCTTTGTGAAAGCATTTATTGCTTCGAGAAATTTTTGTTGGCCACAGACAAACAAAATTCCTTCTTTTAATAATCTCTCTTCATATAACTTCAAGATTAATTTGAAAAAACCCAAGGGTTTACTACACTGAAGAAACAACCGGAGGCCCACATTTATCCTGGTCTTGAATCCTCCCTAATGCTTATGTTAAACAGCATTGCTAAGCGTGGATATACTCATGCACATCTCACGCCAGTCAATTCACATGATATCTAGTTGGGTTTGGTTCAATGTTTATATAGTAAATACAATTTATTTATTATCTGCAACTAGAATAAATCCAAATATTTTTTTTTTTCTTTTTGGTGGACATTTCTTGAGGAAGTAGCTTTAGAGTGCTAGATTCCATACAGATATTTCTGGGGTTAATTGTTGCCAGACACTGTGGATCATCTCATGTTTTATTTCAACACATTTCCAATCTTCTATATAGTTAATTTCAGAAGAAGATACACATCCTCTGGTGTGTTACAGCACTGTAGCTTCTGGAAGGGTCAGGATATGACCCAGACTCATAATAAAGGCCAAGCGATCTGTTCTCATTTATGTTGAATCTGCCAGGGGTCTGTAACCTTGAGCTAACCAGGTTTTGGCTTGGGCATTTCACTTTTTCCTGGCCACTGCAGCTTTCCAAAGAACTCCAAGAAAAAAAATGACGTAACCTTATGTTGAGTTTCTCTTTCTTGGAAGATGGACATGCCCTAATTCAATGTCCCTCTGTCACTCCTGCATTTTTAAAGAAAGAGGTAATGAGGTTCACATGTCTAACAGTGTCGTATATAATGTCATATATACTGGTTTAATCAGTCACAGGATGCAAGTATTTTATGCCAGTAGCATAAACTGAGAGCATTTCAACATAGTAAAATGTTAAGATCTTCTAAATGCTGCCTGTACCAAACATGCAGCTGGTGAATACAGATGCCAAGAAGATGAACACCTGGAAATACCCTGTTACATATAGCATACTTGGTAGTTCTATATAGAATTTGTTTGTCTTTTCAAAGTGCATTTTTAATAACCACAACAATCAAACTTCTGGTTTTGTATTATTTCATATGAATCACTTTTATTGTTGCTTTAATCAGTGTTAAAAGATCTTTTTCTATTTTTTTTTATCTGTTTCACTTCCTGCAATGTTTGTTTCGAAACCTCACCTGTAAGACAAGCAAAGTAAACTGAATATTTATAGCGGTTACTATCCATGCCTTGATTTGACACCACCACAATAAAAATGAAGATTCCTTTTCCCTTTTCCTTGAGGAAAAGCTCAGGAGCGACACCTGAGATTTTCTAAAAGTTACCTTCTGTTCATTTTAGGGGGCAGCTGCAGTGCTTCATTTGACACAAAGAGTGAACTAAACAAATACTTGTATCTGTGGACCAACAGTGGATTTACTCAAAAGCATTTATACAGATAAAGAACAGAAACAAGATCTACCTCCAATACAATAATTACAGAATTCAAGGAATCTTTTTTTTCTTCCTGTGGAATCTGTCTGAGAAAAATACTGTTGAAATCTTAAAATTCTTTATAATATTTATCTAAAAATGCTTCATGTATTCACCTATGTGAATATAAATCAGGAAGTCAACATGATCGGTTTAAATTTGAAGTGAGAACAAAATCAGAAGTAGAAAATTGCCACATGGCAATGTTACGCCTGACGAAATGCAATGGTTCTCATATTTATATTTAATATGGTTCTAAAATAATTTCCTTAATTCTTCTCTGCAGTGCAGAGTTTAAAGGTCATTCAAGGAGCAAAAAAAATTAAAATAATTCAGTATTTCCTAGTACAAACTGTTCAGGCTGAAATGCTTAGCATGTGAAAGAATGAATCCCTGGATCTTTGCATCCACTTTGTCAACTAGTTCTTTACAGAGACATTTTTTACCAGAAAAACTAGCCCAAAAATCACTCTCCATCAGAAGCTGGAGAATAAAGGATCAGCCAAGGTATCTTTCAACTATTTTATTACTTAATTTAGAAGCAGCTTATTTGTGTCCGTGTAAATTATACTTCTGATCACAATGGTGTTTTTTCTGGCTTTTGAAAACCAGTGAGGAAAGTGAGCAAACTATGTCAGTTATTTTTGGCCTATCTTCTATTTCACATTTATCCGTGTTCAAGATTTGTTAGGGGCTGTAAGAACAATAGGTAAAGCATTTGGAGAACACTGAATCCTTTGATTTGCTCCAAGTAATACATGAAAAGTGATTATGTTGATTGAAAACCAGGATGTCATTTTGGTATCTGTCCTTTTCAGAGTGGCTCAGGTTCTCTATGAGAAAAGCTGGATCCCACTGGGTCAGTCACACTGCAGAAGAAAGATAAGTGAAGGAATAATCAAGGAGATCATGTCCAGTCCTGGATTCAAAATATGTTTTGTGAGAAGTCATTCCCTAGCTTTGAGATCAGATGCACTCTTATGTTCTATATTGGCAGGGAGCATTGGAAAAGCAGGACCTCAGAAGAACAGTCAACTTCCATGTTTAGCTGCTCTCAAAAAGTTCTTGCATTCCGCACCTTTTATTTCTAAAGTTTGTAAACTCAGGTTTCTTTATTTTTAATCAGAAGAGCATTAGAAAAGCAACAAAAGAAGTTAAGACTAGAGAGTGTGCTTTGTCATCCTGTCATAAAAAGCGATTTGCTAGTATTGTTATTTCAGCACATTGTATATTATGTCTTTTTACCTGGAAGCAAAATTTAATTTCCAATGTGGTAAGCCATGCTGAACTCCCTCTTCCAGATTCAGAACTCACACAAAAATCATAAGTCTTCAGTTTACTTCCAAATGTACATCTTTGGGTTTCTTTTTTCCTGTGCCAAGGCATAACTTCTGGGCTGCTGCACAGAATCTGGCTTTATTTGGTTCCTATATTGCAGCCTGACACTAGAGGGGGAAAGAACAAAAGGAGTAGGAATAACAGCAGTATAGAAATAAACATACCTTGATGATGTTAGTGACTCAATTTGCGACACCCTTAGAAAATTTAGATCCCAAAAGTAAGCCTGAGTGGACATTTTTTCTTAAGGTATTATTTACCCTACCAAGTTTGTCGCTGGAATGCTTCATTGATCTGAACTGAAAAGGGCAGAAGGGGACAAAAAACTGATTAAGTGCTGTATTTGTTCATTTATATCTTATAGTTTCATACCCTTAATTGTGAAATGTACTTCAATGGAGAAAATTTGTCCCAGCCCAGCTGTGCACAATCCCATGGTTTGCATCCATTCCAGAAAACCAGTAGGCTGGCATTGTCTTGGCCTGGTAGTCATAGGTCCTATCAACAGCAACACAACAAACACCTGGATCTCCCACCAGAGACAGCCCTGCTAGTGCAACACCCCAGGCTTCTCTACCCATATCATTTCACTAGGAATGGAATAACAAGCTGTACCTTTTAGTTATGGAAGTCAGACACAGGAGTGATGTTCTTTAGTTAGATACTGTGTAAGTAATTGTCATCCTTAGCACAGACCGAGAGAAGGCCTTCCATCAGTGATAATAAGCTGGATGTCTCAGCTGATTCAGATCAGCTTGCTTCAGAATGTTGTTGCAGTGCTCAGTAGTATCAATGCTACTATAACTTCCATCTCCCAAATGTTTCACTTTTTCACCTGAAAAGAAACACCAGAGCACCAAGGCTCTGAGTCCTTGCACATTGCACTTCCCCATTGAAATATTTCTGTTCCCCCACTCACACAGACAGAGTGGTCCCAGAAAAAGTCCAGGATGGTCTCTGGGAATTATCCACTAGAGTTTATACTTTTCAGAGTGGTAAGTGGTCTTCTGCTGCCAGTCAGTCATCCTCCTCTGGATGATGGCTGGCCACAGGTTATGAGTGCAGTACAAATGGCAAGTCCAGGTATTTTCCCAGATACAGATATGAACGAAATCATTTTTTCAGTCTTTTTCTGTGAGCACTACCTCATTTGAGGATAGGTATAAAACCATCTGAATGCTAGGCAAGTAGGGATATTTATACCCAGAACATTTTAACAATAAGAGAGTGTAATAACAAAATTGCAGCCCTAGCCACCTGGCCATCTTCCTCTGCGTATGTTTGTTTTTTTTCAGAAGCAGTGTGACACAGATGACACTTGCCATAAAGCTCTTCCTACAGAAAAAACGCAAGCACAGCTCATTTCCAGTGCATGATAATTATTAAGTCTCCCATGAGCGAAACTCTGATACTTTTTAAGCTAATGATTAACCTTAAGCCCTCCTTCCCCCATATGTATTTGGATTAAAAGGGCAATACAGAGACTGAAAGCAGTAGGCATGAGTGGTTTATTCTCTAACTCTATGGACTAAAGGGTGGAGTCATTTGACAGAGTTCAGGAGCAATAGGCCAGGCAGTGAGGGGACTGATCTTACTAGGACTAGAAAAGAAAGAGGTCCTGTTGTGCGACCAAGTTGAGTTCAGGATGTTTATAAGCTTCACCATGCTGGTTTTACTGGTGCCAGCAATGTTTGTATTTCCCTGCAACAGACAGCAGCTATTGACTTTTCCATTTATTCAGCTCCATACTCTTCTTTCTTCTGGGGAGTCTGCTGTAATTAGAAAGTTTAGAGCATTTTCTTGTACAGAAGTCTAGTGTTTAGAGTAAGGCTTTACTTGTCAAGACTTTTAAGAGTCTGTCTGTGACTCTACATATATATGACCTGGGGTAAGTCATATAACTGCAGTTTTGATTCAGCTTCCCAGCCTGGAAACCAGTACCAACCTCAGAGGGCTTTATTCATTTGATTGAGATCTTTGGATAAAACTAATAGAAGAAAAACACTGATTCACAACTCTTATTAAGCCATACACGTTCACCCTTTATTTTGGATAGAGAACAGATGTGGAGGGATAAAATTTCTCTCTTAGTCTCATTTTGTAAGCCCTGATACCCTGATGTTCTATTGAAAAATTCTCCAGGGCAGTAGCTGGGAACATGGGTGTGTGATTCCTGGGTGTTTTGGGTAGATCACATCTTGGGACAGTAACGTATGAAGTACTGAGCAGGGACTGGCAAGGGCAGATCAGCAGCATGCCCCTCCTCAGCATGCACAGCTGGAAGATCAGCTGGACTCCACTGCTGGTACTGGGGTATCTCTTTTACCTGCTCCTGGGTGCTATGGTGTTCCAGCTGCTGGAGAAGCAGGCAGAGACACATTTTCGGGACCAGTTCCAGCTGGAAAAGCTCAAGTTCCTGCAGAACTACACATGCTTGGACAGACAAGCCCTGGAGCAGTTTGTACAGGTAAGAGGAAAGGGTTCCCATTATTTTGGCTCAAGCATTATTTTCATTAGAATAAATTATACTGTTGGAGCCAAGCATGATATAAACTGATCAGTTGTTCATGATATTAAATATCTAACTCTATAAATAACTCAAGCCTATTCATATACTTCCTGATCTTGATCTATGGAACTACTTTCTTTCCCCAGTCATGAACTCCCAAATATGTAAATCTGGTGATACACTTGTGTTACATTGCAATAATTTCAACTTCATGGTTCTCATCTCCCTCATTAATTATTACTGGGAGTTATGCATGGGAACAAAAGACAAGAATAAAATCTAAAGATGTAGGCTGCCCTTCCAAAGTTCTCCAGTCCAAACCTGTGCAAATTCTGCCCTTTTGTACTAGAAATTGTCTACTACCTTTGAAGGTGGTCCTGCACTTCCACGCCTAAAGGAAAGATGAAATCAACCATCACAAACTGTGTTATCTGTCACTTATAAGAAGAGATAAAGGGCTCTTGTTCAGTATGGGTTGTCAATGAATGACATCTTCAATTACATTTTAATCTTTTCCTCAAAACTGGCTAGAGAGAAATTACTCAACCTTTCCTGGTATTACAGATATAGTCTCACACTATTGCAAGAACTGGAGAAAAATCCTTGAACTACCAGTTTCTTTGTGCTCAGGACATACCTAGTTGCAGAGCTGGGTGCCTAAACAGTTTGAACTCTTTCTACCATGTCATTAAAACTGATAAAAACTCTAAACAATTTGTACTGCCCAAATCAGAGGACTTCCATGAAGGTATACGATTCTGATCAACAAAAAGCCTAGATTTTGTATATGGATTTAAGCTTACAGTGAAGTTCATATCAGAAAGGGTAGAAAAGTTGAACCTGAACCTCTGTGTACAAAGCCAATGTTCTGATTACTAATACTGTGGGATATTATTTGTGGAACATTGGGCATTGGCCAGAAAATGACTAGCCTTTTCAAGACCTTAAATGCCTAAAAACATGTCTAGTTTTTTCACCTTCATGGCTTGGTGATATTACCTGTCCTTCCCTTATCTCTCCGATAGTGACTGCAGAGGTGAAAACCCTGATTCTCATTCTAAACCTAACTGCGATATTTTATGGGATTGAAAGGTTTAATTAAATCTCCACTACCCTCAAGACATTAGTGGAGGTCACACGTCTCTAGATTCTTCTCTCTCTGATTTCTTAGGCCTGCTGTGCCACTCAGAGAATCCCATTTTGCTGCTGTGTCTCGGCTGAATTGAACACAATCTCACTTGTAAGCTGTTCCAGATAAAACCGGCTGAGGGCACCAAATCATCTACAATCCACCAAGCTTCAAAGTACTGAGACTTGGTAGTCCTCAAGGTACGCGTGAGTGCAGGTACTCTCTGACCCATATGTTGCTTATAAGACCTGTTAAGAAGTCTGTCTAACTGTTATTAATATTAGCGAATACTACTCTGCCCATATTAAATCTCTCGTGCAGGGAAGCAGTTGTGTCTCTGCATGTTTTAACTACATAGTTAAGGAGGCCTGTTCATCATGTCACAAGTTACAGTCTGAAAAGTCACAGTAATTAGACTGCAGTGACACACTGCCCCCAGACTCAGTCTATTCAGCTAACAAGTGTAAGATGTCGTCTTAATGCCCATTCTTTAAACCTAAATTCTGAAATGTGAGACTCAACACAGATTTTTTTTTTACGTATCTATTATCACTAATAAGGAGTCGCCACTTACAGTTCATTAACTTTTGACTCCACTGTGCATGAAAAAAATTCTTCCAATTCCATGTCAATAAACTGCATTTTGCCTTGCTAAAACTGCCTAGCTGAGGGATGGCTCTGAGCTGCAGCTCCTAACATGAGCAGCCTGGAACTTTGGGAAAGAGCAAATCCAAACTCTGTGAATCTCTGGTAAGCATACTTTGGTCAGGAAACTATGCCAGTCTGACAGCATAACTGAGAAGCAGTTGCACTGAGTAGAGTCCCTGTTTTGATCATGTCCATACTTTTTCAGTCTCAAAGGACATGACATAAATACCGACCAAAAGGACCAAATCCTTGTCTATAACCACAAGTGGCTGCAATGTGCATTGGCAGGGGGACAGGAGCAGAAACAGCAGGCAGTTCTATACATCGTACTATAGCTTAATGAAGGTTTCATATTCTTACTGTAAATTACAGCACATTGCTTTTACGTACTGACGACTTCTCTCCCAAAGGCAACAGCTAATGTTCACCAGGCGTTCAGCAGCTGCCATAACCCTTACCTGAGCTGTAGATGAAATGAGCCAGGACCCATTATAACTGTCCCACAGGAACCTGTTTGTTGGGCACCAGGACGCTATTTCATTCATGGGGTTCTTTCATAGGGTTGTACCTAGCAGCATCAATTATACCAAGAAATCTGGCCTTGTCAGACTGTGTCTGGAAGGTTCCACATTCAAAGTTGCTCTTCCATGTTGGCTGTCATGATGTGAATGTAACTCCTGTGAACTCTTGTGCACTGAAATGCATAGACCTGTCAAGGGTTCCTTACAGGAATAAATGAAACCTGTGATTATTTCAAAATACTCACACCTCCGTAGCTTCTGTGTGTTCCTTCTTAGCAGCAAATGAAATAAGTGATTCTAGAAAAATTGACATGTTGAATTCTTCTCATTCTAAGAAAAGGCTTTTAATGGATAATGTAAAGTTCTTTGCCATATTGAAAGGAAGCTCTGCTGACACTTCAGTCATGAGGTCACATTTGATGATGTCCAGCAGCCCTCTGATAAATTTGACCAATGCTGTAGGATTTTTTTACTGAAGGAATAAGATTAGCTAATAAATTTAGGATATTCAGTCCACCAGTACAGATCAGCTAATATTGCAAAACCTGTCCAAAATCAGATACCTTTTAGTGGTATGTTCATTAGAAAAGCAATCCTTTTGGGAGTGGCTAACATTTGAATCAAGAAAGAGCGTCTTCTTTGGTCTCATACTCCTGGAACCAGCTAAAGCTGGGGTTGCTATTGACTCCTGCTCATGTCTTGCATCATGAGAAGTCTTTAGAAGCCATGAACAAGAAATTCCGTCAGGCATTTTGCAAAATTACAAAGCTGTGACCTGCTTTGTGACAAACAAGGGGATTCTTAAAACCCCAACCTCTGAGTAGAGGGAAACCAGTCTCCCACAAAGAAATCCTTGGGGACAGCAGAGGAACACAATATTCAGTAAGGCAGTTGACAGGATATTTGATGCAGGAACAGTAATTTTTTGAAACAGCAGTTTTGGTCATATGATAAGAGCTATCTGGAATAGCAGAGAATATTTTATTAGTTAATCTTTCCAACTAGGAGAAGCCTAATTGTCACTGAAAATTATACGGAAGTCATAGCCAAAAATAGTAATTCATCCTCACTAGTACTTACATGGAGGAAACAGAAATGAGCACATTCCCCATGCCTCTGCCCACAGATACAACTATACATTTACACATGCCTAAATTAAAAACTTGAATGAGATGACCAGATCACAGAAGGAGAGAAGAGGAATTACTTCATTTTTTATATCACAACTTTAGGGTTTTTTTCACAGCTGGGGAATCCTTTTGGGGATCCTTCCCTCCCTTCCTCTCAGATTTCATCTAGCTGGGGAACCTATCATACTTCAATGACCTGCTCTCCTGTAGCAAAAGTTCAAGTTCCTGGCCACCTCTATTTCCAAGTTTTACCATGTCAGCAGAAGTTATTTTGAGTCCAACTCTACCCTGTTATCTACACTGCTTATCACCCTGTTTGCTCAAGATGGAAAGCAGTATTTACTTATCTCTATTTCTGACATTCTTCCTCATCTTTGCTCGTTTGACCTTTTCCACTTCAGGTCCTCATGGAAGCATGGGAAAAAGGGGTCAACCCAGAAGGAAATTCTACAAATCCCAGTAACTGGGACTTCAGCAACTCCTTCTTTTTTGCAGGAACTGTTGTCACCACTATAGGTGAGGTACTGTCTTTCCTTAAAAACTGAGGTTTCCTCCAACTGTCCTGTAAAGCCCCCAGAAATGTGTAATTGGTGGACAGAATAGGACAGAATACACCTGCGAGACAATCAGCTACTGTGGGTTATGGTTTTCTATTGGTTTCCAATTATGCCTGTTATTTTTCTGTATCCAGTATTTTATACTCCCAAAAAAAGCTGAGGGCCTACTTGGTACATGCAAGATCATTTCGTACATGGACAGCACACCTTCAGGTTGCTTTGAAGCACTGAGTTGCAATCACCACAAAATCCAAGACCTATAGAAAGTTACAATAGTACCTGGAAGAGTAATATTTTCCATGTTTAATTTTCAGCTAGTAGTAGTAGTGAATGCACAAGGCTTCATCCTAAGCAATGGCAATTCACAGACAGATTTAAATGCAGAAAATCATAGATTCCCAGGTTCCTGAAGCTTAATGTAGTTGAGCTTCCAAGCTTATGAACATGCCATGATGCCTCCAGCTTGACTGTAGAGTCTTTTCATGTAGCTGTTTTCTTCTTTTTTTCCAGGTTATGGTAACCTGTCCCCCAGCACAGTGGCAGGGCAGATTTTCTGTGTGTTTTATGCCTTATTTGGAGTGCCCCTCAACCTGGCCTTCCTTAATCAGCTGGGGAAAGGTCTCAATGCTCATCTGCTTACCCTGGAAAGATGGGTGCAAAAGCCAGGGCGTGCCCAGGTACAGTGTCAATTTACCATTTGTTTTCACTATTTTAAAACTAGTTAAAGTTCTTTTCTCAGATAGCTGCTGCTGCTGCTGGGTTAGATTTCCTTGTGTGAACCACAGCAGTTACATGGCCTTCTCTATCAGAAACTTGATACACGCAATTTACCTGCGATAGCTTTAAAGCTGCAGGCTTTTGCTTGAGGGACCTTAGATTTGCCTTTTTAAAACCTTACTCAGCAAAACCATAGACCTGGTGACCTTGGCAGAATACATGCGTGTACACACACTGCCAAATCAAGCTCTTATTCTCCAGCCTATGCCAGCATCTATCCAGAGTCTAGCTCGACACTGTGCAAAGACAATTTATTTTTATTGGCCTCCTGATCTGGCTGCAATTAGCTGTCCTGTTGTGCCAGCAACTTAGCACTTCCTTCCTTTTCTTTTCTTAAAATGCAAATACTCCTTCTCCTTACTTACAGTTTATTGGCAAGTCACTGAACTAGTCCAGACATTTTTTAATAAAAAAAGCACTGATAATGGAAAATACATGAAGGTCATTTATTACAAAGTTAGTGCATGTTTCTGAGAAAAGGGTCAATAAATCGACCCCTTCAGCTAGGGAAAAGGGAGATTAGATATGTGAGATATGTTGAAACATTTCAGAGTTCTGGCACAAGTTTTTTCTTTTACATTTGTAAAATCTCTTGAGTCACTACATTCTTTATCTACAATGGGAAAGCTATAAAGGTACCATTAAATGCAGTCTTGGATTATACAAGCAAGAAATTCTTTAGCTGCATAAACTCTGTCTGTTTCCCAAACCCATGCAGCTCTAGCACCAGAAGGATTTTCATGCTAGTAAAGCTGCATCTTTCCTGAGATTTCTAATAGCACCTCAGGGATATGATTTTTTTTTTTCCTTTTCACTCCTGAGTTGACACCTCATTTCTGACAGAACTCCTATGATCAGACAAACCTTTGGAGCTGTATCTGCTTGTTTGATCTGAAAAGCTTATTCAAGGAAGTTGGTTTATCTCCTTATAAACACAATTTTTTCATGCTCTGGGAAATTAATTGCAATCATTTCTTCATTATTCCTGACTTATTGTTCCCTACATTATAGGTGTATACAAGAAAATTCTTAAAAGACAGGTTAAAAAGCAAAATTTTGCATTTCAGTATACATTTTTATGCAAAGTTTATTATGTCATTAAATGCTATTACAATACTGGAATGAACTAAATGAGAACAACTGAATTATATATCAACTGTAATCATGTCAATCAGTAAGTCTCAAACTGCTCTGCAAATGAGGCAAGTGTTACTACACAGCTAGAGAGACATGACACATAATATAGAAGTGATTTGTCAAAGTCACCCAATCATCTCAAGCCAAGTTTCTCAAGCTCAGAGCATTACTTTTTATGTGAGATAATTCACAGAGAGAAATTAAAATGTTATATCTGGACCTTTCACTTTATAAACAGTGGTTTGGCTTTTCATCCAGCCACAATAGGCTCATTAATAGAAAACATACTCTGGTTTGATAGCCCTTGAGGGCATTTTTAAATAATTGCAATGAGTTTGCATCAGCCCACACATCATTAGTCAAAAGTTCACCAGAATGTGTTCCCTGGAAACCCATGAGTTCCTGATCATCAGTCCTAAACTCCTAAGATCCCTTCAGGACCCATCCACTGACTATTCTTTGCACCTATCTACTACAGTCACAAATACAATAACTTATGTCCCCGAAGGCAGATGTTTGTCCTGAGAGGCACAGATCTGCCCTGTTCTAACACAAACCACTTCTGCTCAGAGTGCTTCTAAGTTAAAAATTAAAGCAGGCAAGCTGACTTCACTTAGGTTTCATCCAAACATATTTTTGGCTGAGCTCTTGCAAGCCACTTTATAATCTTTGGAAGCAGTCATAGTGAAAAGAACCCTAATTTGTTCTTGCCAATCTTTGTATCATGAGTAATGCAGTACTTGGTGATTTTCCTCAAAGACAGGAGCTAGTTGACTACAAGAGCATCTCCACTTGAACTGAAAATCTAAAATGAGTATTTCATTCCTATGACTGTCCTAGTAAGTCTGAAAGTATAACTCACTGCAAAAAGCTTTGAAAAAATCCTCCTTTTTTTTCCTAGTTTTAAGATTTTTTTTATTTCATAGTTAAGTATAATATCTACCTGCAAACAGTGAGCTCAGCCTGTGGTACATGGAAGCACTGGCTCATCCTTCCTTTTCTCGCTCTTGCTCCCAGGTGGAGTGGGATTGTGATTGAAAAGTAAAACAGACCCAGCAATTTTGACAAGATAAGTGCTCCATGCTGTTTAGCTGCCATCTTCCTCTTCTCTTTCAGGTGGTTCAAACACTGGCAGTGGCCATCTTCCTGACCACTGGGACCTTGCTTTTCCTGGTGTTCCCACCATTAGTCTTCAGTTATGTAGAAGGCTGGAGCTACGGAGAAGGCTTTTACTTCACTTTCATCACACTGAGCACCATTGGATTTGGGGACTATGTAGTAGGTAAAAAAGAACAAGAACTGGATTGAGCTTTGTTGAAATTCATTACTCTGGTATAAAACTAATTACAGGGAGCATAAATATCCATTCCTCTATAGATCTGGTCAAGACTGAGCACAGCTCTTAAGGTAATAATGAGCTAATGTATTATAGGATATGAGCATTTTTCTCTTGACAGCCAACCTGAGAGTCACCCAACTCACTTCACGCATGCCACTGAACGCTCATTCAACACTGTCTGTGTCCAGGCCAGTACAAATGTTATCAAGAGTGACAGGTGGAATATAAATAAAATTGGTTTTTTAGTACTAAGCCTTTGAACCACCCTCTTCTAACACTTCACTTCTAACAGTGATTTGTTTCAGCAAGTGCCTACCATTCCCAACAGCAAACCATATCAAATATTAAATAAGCAGTACTTAAAATGGGGAGAACACCAACAACCACAGGATGCCTCTGAAAGAAAATGAACCCAGTTACACTACATAGTCTAGACCTCTAGGTTGAGAGCACTATAGCAGAGACATGTGAGGAGCTATTTTTCCACAAACTTATTTGAACAAATGCATAATTTTAACAAACTATGTTTAATGTGTTTATTTGTTAAAACCAGTAGGGTTTCTTACTTCACAAGTGATAGCTCTCCTCTCCTAGAGGTCATAACTATGTCCCAAAAAGAGATAAAAAAGAATCCTATGCTGAATATGGCACTGTGGAGTTTCATGATGATCTGAATGACAGAGACTAAATTAATGGATAGAGTGCTGTCCTGTGACTGTATCAGCTGCACTGATTGTCCATGCTGCGGAAATATCAAACCAGGGATTAAGATTCTCATAACCACTTAATTAAAATGGCTGCATTCCCCATATTATCCAAGTGATTGTGAATCCCAGGTACTGAGGTATATCACCCTCCAAAAATCAATCACTCTATCACTAAATTGTAGCTTTCTAAATCATCTGAGCTCCCCTGTGTGCCTCTTGAGTAAAATATGGTTAATATGGGTTCACCATTTAATTTCCGAGATTTTTTTCCTTTGTTGGATAGGATAGGAATCATTGACTTTGAGCATCCCTGATTAATATTAGATATGGCTATTTTTATTATATAGCCTCATCTTTGGGGATTTGATGCTAACTGTGCTAAGCTTAACCTGAGAGTTTGCATTAAAAAAAATGAAAAAAGGAAAAAAATTATATCTGCTGATAGCTCACACAAGCTCATTAACACATATACTTTTGCAAGGAGTGGAGAGGGTGTATGAGTATGTATGGTTAGCAGACCAAAGCTGCCAAGATAAATATACAAATTTTCCGGGATTTTTCAGGCACAAACCCCAACAAGCACTATATCCCCGTGTACAGGAGCCTAACTGCAATATGGATTGTTTTTGGTTTGGCCTGGCTGGCTCTGGTCTTCAACGTGGGAGCTGACTTGATGGAAAGATACCTTCAGCTAAAGTGGCACAAGTCTGACTTAAGCTTGGCAGAAGGAGCCACCACCAAATTGGAAGATGAACCTGAGCAGCCTAGAATCCACATCCCTAGCTGAGCAAGGTACAAAGAAAGCAGTCTTGAAACTACATCTTTCATCTGTATCTCACACTAAGCAACCCCTGTGGATAAAGGACTAAACCACAGGTTGTGGACTGTTTCCTAAGGAGGAAATGTTTCAGATACATGGAAATTTCCACACCCTGTGTAGGCATCAGCCAATTAAAACTCCAAGGAAGGAGCATACATGGTTATATAACTGTCCCAGGATTCATTTTACACTTCTCACTCTAAGGCAACTTCCCCTGAAGTAATCAATTATTATCCTTTCTCTAGTGGGATTCAGTTCTTATGGTCACTCATTTTCAAAAAAATCCAGAGTGACTGCCTCCCAACTTCAATAAGAAGTAATGTCACCAAGAATCTCAAGCGGAAAAAGTCAGGTACAGAAATCTTTCTTCATTTCCAATCAGAAAACAAACAAAACCAGAGAGGAATATCATCAGTAATGAACACCTGCTTAGTGACATCCATCCAATTAAGATTCAGTTGATATTGTCTGAAATGAGCAGCTTTCATATAAAATGATAGCATTTCTTTATTTTCTGGGCTAAAATGCTTCTCCTTTAATTGTGAGGAAATTGTGTGTCTGTGCAGCACTGCCTGGACTGTTACAATTCATCTCAGAGCGAACTGTCAGCTCAGTGGAGGTCCTTACCACAGTTCATTTCACAGCCACTGGAAAACAGCACTTTAAACGGAATCTAAAAGCAAGGAGACATCCTTATTTCCAGCCAGATCACAAATATTATTAGAATCTGGCATTTGCTTTGGGCCAGTTCATAGAAGAGCTATTATGCACCATACAGAACGGATGCTCTACATTTACCTCTAAATAAGGCCAATGATAGGCTCTTGCATTAAATCTGATCCTCAGTCAGGTGCATTGTGTGACCCATGAGAAACAGGAAGATTGGATTTATCACAGTCATTGTAAGTCAAAAGCAGCAGCAGCCATGTCCAAAGGAGCTGAAAAACCAAAGTACATATAAGCACCTAATAAGAGACTAGTCACTGAGATGCCGATCTGTAGTCATCCTCTCTGTTAAAGTAAACTCCAGAAACTTGATAAAACAATTACCCATTCATTGGGTACCATGCTCAATCATCACTAACATGTTCCATGGGAATGCGTGTAATTATATACACACTGCTATTTATTTAGTATGTTTGTATCTCATAGTAACCATCAATTAATCCCTTTGAACTCATTTATAAGTGGGACTTTAATGTAAAGCATGAGTAAAAATATGGCTGGGTAGGTAGACTAGCCCCAAGCTAGTGTATGTCTGACAGACTATAGGAACATCAAATGTCAGCCTTTCAGCAGCTCCTTTGATATTTCATTTTGGACAAGTGTCCATAAAACACGTAGAGACTTGTGTAGGTCACTAATCTTTTCCTGCATACTTTCTGAGCTAGATTTTTACTTCTGAGGAGGGTTACAACATATGTTTGTTCTTACACCTGACGTGGTGCACGTTTTCTTTGCCAGTTGCTGACTCCTGCATAGTGCAGTGTGGCTATTCAAATCTGACATGCTGGCATACAAGAATGCTGGTTATGGTTTATCCAACTAATTTAAAAAATGAATGTTTAAATGCTTATCCCATCCAAGATTTCCCTCATGTCTTACTACTACATACCTCACAGATTTTTATCTCCTCGGTTTTTGCACTGATCTTCCTCTATGCCCTCAGCTATTCCCATAAATTTATGCAATGGCTTTCTCTGTAGACTTTCACTGAGAGCAGCCAACTTTCTCCTGTCTGGCTTTTTGTATCTTTGCAAATCTCATGGGAAACTTTGTCTCTCAGTATTTTCTGTTCTTCAGACATAATGTTTGTACTTGCTCTTGTTAACATCATCACCATCACTGTACTCTGTACCTGCCTTGTGTTAACACCACGAGATGCTTTTGGCCTCTTTATGTAATAGACAAAACTGAAGTTCTGCTGACTTTTAAAACTAACCTGTTCTCTTCACCTTGCCTTTTTCCATGCCTTCTGTGCTTTGTCAAGCCACAGTCACAACACGTGCACTAGTCTAAAGATGATCCTATCCAATGTTTTACACCATGCTGCATGCCATAAAAAATGATAAAGAGGTTTATCAGCGATAGAAAGCACTTACTCACAAAGTGTTTCTTAAAATTATCCTTACTTGACATCTGACTGCAGGAAGTTTGGATTCTTTTTACTGCAGTCCAGAAAATTGCTCCTGTATCTGATACTGATTTTGCAAAGTATCAGCAAATGGTGAGACTACCTCCTGGATTTTTTGCTACTGCTGCATTTACTAAAGCTGACAGTAGCTGCAGCAGTTCTTCAGCTGCCCAAAAGAAGACTGAGAAAGCTACCTTTAAATCAAGCATATGGACATGTTGGAAGAGAAATGAGAAGGATACTGATGCCCTCTCCTGTGTTACATAAGTTATAGAAATTTCTTGCTCATTTTGTCAATTTTTCAAGGTTCTGAAAAGCTCCTAAAGGTCATGCACATCTATAATCAAGGTTACTTTGAGATACATACTGGGAGCACTGGCCCAGTTTTTGAGCATGGATAAACCAAGTGCTTTCTGGCAGCCTTCCTCTAATAAAAATGTAGTCATCAAGTATCAACGGACAAGTTAAGAAAAGTAATGTGGAAGAACCGTACAATCACAAGAACTTGCTATGAGCCAGAGGAGCACACGAAAGGGACACTTTTGGTCTAATAACCTATTTTACCAGTGGTATATTTCTGCCTGGAGAATGGAGGGCACACATGCTCAGCTCCAAGCATGGAAAACAATCCCCTGAATGTGGCTCTGCAGGCTGTGGCAGAAGCAATGGCCCAGGCAGCATTCAACCGTGATGAGGAAAAGTAGCACTTTGTCTTGAGCAGCTGCCACCTGCAGTCCAGCACAGGACATGAAGCAAACGTCCTTCCAGGCTTACACTTACCCCTTTAACCTACTCAACAAGCCCTTCTTCATCCTCAGATATACATGTTGTTCTTCCAGACAACACCAAAGTATCATCGGCAAAGATTTGAGCCTTTCTCTGTGGAGATGTAAATAGAAGACTGACAGACAAATGACATTTCTGAGAATACTCAAAGAAACAGCCATTTAAATATTATATGATTCTGTAAAGATTTGTTGTGAATCTTGATCTCTTTCTTCCCAGATTCCTTCTAGTAAGCACATGCCTGATTGTCCTGCATTTTCACAGTATGTCTTGTAGTTAAAAACCCTGAATCTCACCTGCAATTAGTTTTATATATCTTTAGTATAAACATTAAATGCTGTATGTTTAGTCCATAATGTTTCAGCACAGTTATACTCAAAGTGCTTTGTATAAACTATCTGGGTTTAAATGCAGCTAAAATGTCAAAATGTAGCTCAGATGTGTCTACTTCCTGATTTTAAATGAAAGAGGCAATGAATATATATATACTTTTTGGCATTGGTGCATTTTTTCTTACTCATGTTTATTTTTATAGAAGGCTTTCCTTTTTTATGTATAATATATAAAATTCCTTTTTTTTTCTTTAAATATCATTGAGTAATGAATATCCTGAAAAGGCAGAATTAAGACTGAGCAATAAGCAACATATTTTTTTTTTTCTAAGACTGTGCTCCGGATGGTATCTTTATACTGGAATTGGTCTAGCCTTTGCATATTAATTTTTGCATCTTGCCAGTGAAACCATGTGTTTATACTAGTCAGTTTAAAGCACATCTCAGAAAACCATGAACTAGCACATTACCAGAACAGTTCCAGAGCAGCAATACATGTTTGGAGGCTGCCTCCCTTGTGATAGTACATACACTCCCCTAGCAAAAATAATCACAGGGTAGCGTGAAAAGACATTACTCTCTGACAGTGTATAAAGTCATCCTGTGCAGAAATTTACTCAGTTTATTCCCCTTTATCTCATATTATGTAACAAAATGGGTAAATTACAAAGTTCTTATACACCTAAAGCGATTTGATTGTTTTATCTACTGGTGAGAGAACAGAAGGGAACATTGGATACAGTCTTATACAAGAAAACAATTAATCAAAGAGGTCTCAAGAACTACATATATGAAGAAAGCAGTCCCATGTTTCACAGGAAAACCGCAAATTATAAAAAGACTCTGAAAAATCTGCTACCTTTTTACTTGTTTGTATCAAAGAATTGTTATTACAAACACCTGTTTGCTGCCTTTTAAATTAGCTTAGCAGCTGAGTGAAAGAGGAACGCAGATTTATGCTGGGTGTTAGCGTACTGCTGTCTAAGTAGTGCCAGCTGGGGAGGGAAGCACTTGGGTCTGTCGGGAGGGGGACTGGGTGTAGCGTCCCTCGGAGGGGCGAACGTGACTCGCGGCTGGCTCCTGCTCAGGCACGAGCGGCGCGGAGCAGGGAGCCCTGCGGCAGCCTCGCGCTTCGGGGCAGGCAGGTGGGACGTGGAGCGGCGCATGAGAAGGATGAGGGTGGCGGGGTGGGCTGCCTCAGGACGAGCGTCTGGACCGTGACCCTTTCCCGGTACACCCCGGCTCTGAGCTCCGCGCCGCGGAGAGTGGGAAGGGGCAGGCCGGGGGAGGCGCTGGGGGCCGGGCGCCCTGCCGGGCCGGCGCTGCCCTCCTCTCGCGGGCCGCCCCGCTCCCGCCCCCAGCCCAGCCGCTTCTTCAACGCCG
>VZRQ01006447.1:0-101192 GCA_013397975.1 Machaerirhynchus nigripectus | reverse complement strand
CATTGGGAGCTGCTGGCCAACCACACCTGCCTGCAGGGGCCCGCCCTGCAGCGGCTCATCGAGGTGAGCCCGGGCGCGGCGGCGGAGCGAAGCTCAGCGCCCGCTGGGGCTGCGGGGCACGCGCTGCCTCCGGCCCGGGGGGCGAGAGCGGGGCGGGAGCGGCAGGAGCCGCGCCTCCAGCCCGGGGGGAACTTTAAAAAAAACCCAACAAAAACCCCAAAACTTTTTCCCTATAAGAGTGTATGGGCACACATCATCCTGTCTCGAAGAAGCCGCCCACGGCGTGGGAGAAGCTCTCCGCGGGCAGCCGCCTCGGTCGCGTCGCTCCGTGCCCGCGGGCGCGCCGGGCTGCGGCCGCCTGCGCTCCCCGCTGACAGAGAGATGCTTTCGTTCTCCGCCGCCGTCCCATGAGCTGCGGCGTTCGCGGGTTTTGAAGCGCCGCCGTCCTGGCCGAAGGCAGGCGGTGGCGGGGTGTCCGCTTATGTGACAATTACCTGCGGTTAACTACAGGTGGTTTAGGATTGCTCTTGCACTTACTAAGCATGAGTTACAGTTGTGATGTCTTGTGAGTGGTAAATTCTAGTGGGAAGGCTTTGTTTTGGTAAATGTAATTGTCGTTTATATTAGTGTCAAACTTTGTCCATGTTCTGCTTGTTGTTTAAAGGGAACTGGAAAGTCCTTAGGTCTCTTAAGCTGTCCTTGAAAACATTTCTGAAGATATTTATAGGATGGTTGGGAAACGTAAAGCAACAGCAAAAGCAGCCTTACTAAAGTACAGATAGTTGCATTTTGATGATACAGATATGAGCAAAGTGACATAAATGTGTTCTCTCTTTGCTCAGTTTTTGCCTGAAAAACACTTTATTGAAGTGTCTTGAGTACTTACCCAAGCCCTTTGATTTCCATAGGTGCTGGTAGTTGAGTACGTACTCCTCCTTGCTTTGGTCGGCTTCCCTCAAACAGATGTTGCCAAACACAAAGAAAACCTGGGGTCAGTTTGGCAGGTTTTTTTGTTTGTAAAAGCAGTGTATGATGGTGACTGAAACTGCAGCAGCTTGTCACTGCAGTTCGAAGAATCTAAAAGAGACTTGGTCATATGCTCCTTTTTTTTTTCCTTCCCCAGCAAGGAGGAAAATACAGAAACCATCAAATACGATAATCATGTCAGTTGTTTCAGTAAGGCTCTGGCAGACATAATTATGCTGATGACCTATGTCACACTCTCATCCCTTGACTTTCTGGATGGTATATTCTCTGTTGGCAGTCAGTAGGACAGTGATCATGTGCTATAAATTTGGACTTTTGTAAGCTACTGTAGTAACCACTTGTATTATTTATGGTGTGTGCTGTGCTAGCTGTGGAATTTAAATAGAGAGACGTGAGAAATGTAGCAAGGACTAGTCTAGCATTTCATAAAGCTGTGTCTTAGCCAAGCTTCATTCAGCACTGGCCTATTGTGTAGTGATCACCTGGCATGGCACTTGCCCAGGGGTTGCAAGGGCAAGAGGGTTTGGCGAAGGATGGTAACAAGGTGCTAGTAGTGGAGAGAACGCAACTAAATAGGTAAAAATGTCATTCTGACACTTTGTTTAATGCAGCATGACCTCTGTTCATTCTTGATACCCCCTGGAATAGGGGAATAGGACAGCCACTGAAATCCCTTTAGACAAGAGGCTGTTACAATATGCTTTGTGAGTACTTAATTGTGATTGAGCAAGCCCTTGACGGGCAAGTTACAAAAAAGCTTTGTTTCATTTTACGGAGTGTTTCTGTGTGCCCTCGTGCTCTGAGAAACATACTTTGAGTTTGAATGACTGTGTGTTATTTTGAATAACCTTAACACTGAAAAATTAATCCTAAAAAAATACACAGAACTGTTCCTTTCCTACACTCTTATAATTTCCTGTGCAGCAATCACTGGCATGCTCTAGGTGTGCTCAAAAAGAGATGTTTTTCTGTGCAGTAAATTGTTATTGCAGTACATTGCACATTGTTTATCAGGCAGTGTCATCACTGGCTCTCTTCAGATAAGAAACTTGTATTCTAGATACACAGCTGATTATTTGCTAATTAAGAAAGACATATAAAGAGTGTTTGTGAAAACGTAAAGCAGTGTGTGAATTTTAATTGCCTTGACATTACTGGCAGTTCCTCATTGTTTTCCTACAGCTCTTTCATTCCAGGTAATTCTAAGCTGTGTTTATTTTAAGTGTATAGGGGCCAATATGAAATAAAATCCTAGTTTGCTAAGCAATGTACAAACGTAATTTTACAACCTGTTTATCGCTTAGTTCCTAGTTACCAACTGGGAGTGGAAATCCACTGTTCCAACCCTTGCGCAGATGGAGAGCAACAGAGAGCTCCGGCTTTGAGGAGCTAGCAGGAGAGCACGGGGTGAGGATGGCAGGATGGAAGCAAAGCAAACAAACCATGCTGTAGTAGCTAGACCAGTGAATTATCATTCAGTAATTTCTGTGATTCGGGTCCTTTCCAAGGAAGAAGTAATCTTCTAGTTCACAAAGGAGAGGACAGAAGTAGCTGAAAATAGCAGAACAACAGCAAAAACAGAGCAGTGGAGGAGAATGTGTTAGAAAGCGTGTGACATCTGTGGTGGTGGGTCCCTGCTTCCTATAGCTGGATTTTGTTGGGGCTCCCTTGCTTGGAAGGATTAGCTGGCTCTTCCCCTGTGGGAACAGTTCCACATTTCCCAAGTAGTTGAAGGTACCACATGCAAATGCTTTACATGAAAGCAAATAAACAATGCATGGTCACGTGTTTATACATACATAGGGCACAGTGTGGCCACAAGTCTCTCTACAGTGCATCCAGTGACATTTATGAAAGGAACACAGAAGTTTTACTTCGTTGACCCATCCAGCCCCTGGCTGTTTTTCTGTCATTGTATACAGTCTGACATGAACACATACTCACCAGGAACAAGACTGAGAGCAGGCCGTTCTCATGAGCCACCAGGCAACCTGCAAAGAGGGCAGTATCTGGCCTTTTATTATAATTATGATAGTGGTCTTTACATGCCAGAATTACTGGGTGTGAGGTGACATTAAAGGAAGCTCTCAGTGCCAAGACTTGCAGAAGATGGCAGCAGATGCAATGATAAAGCAGATTGCAGGTGATATATTCTCAATACAATGAAGAAAAGTAGCTGGACTCAGCTGGGGAGAAAATATTTAAGTTTCTGTGCAGGCAAAAATTATGTTGGTTCTAGATTCTGGAAGTGTCCAGAAAGTGAGGCTGCACACAAAGAGGACATCTTTTGTAGGGGCTTATTCCTTAGAGCTCAGACCCGCTCTGACCTTTTGGGGTTGGGGGCTCCTAGGCACGCTTCAGTGTGATGCACTTCTAGTGCATAAGTGCCTCAGATTTATTGCATTGTGTGACCATATATATAGCTCTGGTCCAGCCTAGCTGTCCTCCAAACTCGCTTCTTTTCCTGCATTATTTTCAATGGTTACAGGCACTCGGCTGCTGTACTTGCCAATGTCTCTTTAATCAGATGATTAGCTGGAGGGCGAAGCTTGGAACAGCATTTTTTGTGTGTTACCCTATTACCATGACGTCCTTTTCATGGTATCCTTCCTTTTTTTGATGGAAACCTTTTGTTGTTGTATATGTATTTCCATAGTACAGATGTTTCCTATATTTATTATATTGTTCTATTGGTTTTCTATTCTAGATATATAGTGCTATTTAAACACAGTTGCATTCATAGAATGAGAAAGTGAAAACTGAGCTGATTTTTTTTTTTTTTGGCCTAGAAAGATATGAGGTGTAGTGAAAAGGCCCTAATGCTAAAGGGCAGGTTATAAACTAAATGGCTGCAGGTGGATCTAGATACTGTTATCTCCAGAGTCAACAGCTAGAGGTACACAGAGAGTTTGAGTAGATGTTTACAAGAGCAATGAGATCCCACATGACTGAAAGATCCTCATCAATACCTTGGCTTGTACTGACATTGAACCAGCAGAGAATTGTGATAGCTGTCAGGAAATAAAACCCTGAAAACACAGTTTACTAAAATAATCTTGCACTCAGGTGTTGCAACAGTAAGGAGCGAGCATCAGAGATCGCCTTCCAGTGGTGAGGGTCTTTAAGGAACAGCAATGGCTCTTGGTATTGTGGAGCTGTAACATCTATATAGAAACCAATTTAGTCAAATTAGCTTGTCACGGATGTAATAGGGTTGATCCCCTGTACTTTTTCTTTCCAGCTTCATGCTTATCGAAATGTACTACTACTTTGCTTAAGTACAAGCCAGTTACAGCCAGTTCATCGTTCTCCAGACCTATTGATTAAAAGAGCTGTGGGTACTTTACCAAGAATGTGCATTCTGTGCTAATAATACCATCTTCTAGCATACATTTGACAGAAGCTGTTGAAGATAAAATCACTATTTTGTAAGGCAGTAGGCTGGCACTATGTCGTTACACTTCTTGGAAGGTGATGAGACAACACTGGTTGGTTGACTCACCCCTAGGTCTTGTGGTCAATGTAGTGTCTGGTACCTGTGTTCAAAAAGAGAAAGGCAAGGGAAAAAACACGGCAGCCTATTATATTATACCTCTGCCTAAAGAGATATGTTCTTTTGATGTTATCAAATTCCCAGTTACAGCTGGTCAGGCTTGGTGGGAAGTAACAAGGGAGTGTAGCCAGTTGGCATTGACTGGTGAGTGTCTCAATAACCTGTCCTACCAGGAAGGTTTGACACTCACAACTAGCAGTGAATAGCTAAAGACTGGGGGTGCCCTCTAGAAAGAGAAATGGTAATTATGGTCCTTATCAGTTGTTTGAAGATGTGAGTTATTTTTGTATGGACTTGTTCTTCATACTTTATCTTTTTTAATGCAATTAAAAGAAAAACAACTAGGGAGAGAAAGCGCAGTTTTACAAGGATAATACAATTCAACCTTACTGTGTTCTGTAGATTATACAGGCAGCTTCTTTCACCTTCTTTCAACAGGCCCTGCCTACTTCTGTTGCAGCCCAGCTGTCAAGTTACTGTTCTCACTGGGGTTTGGGAAGTGATTGGAAATCGGCAATACTTTCTCTCATGAATCATACCACAGATTCTTCCTTGATATAAAAGCTTAATTTTCAGAAAAAGTACTAGTGACTAGTACTAGGGTAGCTTTGGTCGCAACATTACTGTACTAGACTACATCTTTTGTTCCTTTCCTGTTCATGTGTAAATCCAGATGAATTCTAGAAACTGTGGTGCAGACCCAGATGTGAAGTAAAAGTGCTTTTGCTATCAGCATGCCTTTGGTTTTGAGGAACTAGTGCCAATTACATTAGCAAACATTGCTGGGGGGACAGGAGAGCAGTTGCTTGATCAGCTCTCAGGTTATTCAAGTGGCATAAAGTTAAAAAAAAAATCCCAAGACTGTGAATTCAAAAGAATCCAGCTGGATGTTTTGGTTTTTTGATTTGTGTTTGGTTTTTTTGGTTTTTTGTTGGTTTCTTTTTTTGTGGCAGTTCTTAATTCAGGCAGAATTCAGGTAAGTTTCCATTCCAGGCAGGAACAAGGGATCAAAGCTCATGGCTGGTGAAGGTGTGATTAATAATCTATTTGCCAATTATTTGGGATTAATTGACCTTTGTCCTTGCAATCTGAGACCAAGGTTAATGTTAACCATTTTCTTCTGATTTACAGCTGGTATTCTGTGAGGCATAAATGAATGTTTATATGCCAACACTGGACAGAATTTCCAGTGCACAGTTTGTGAGTTGTTTTCTCGTTAATCTAAATGGTAGCTTGGTGCCTTTTGAACACCTTCTTGCCCTCCTTGATGTGTTGCAAAGGCAAGGAAAACTGTCTGAAATGAGGTAAGCCATTTTCAGGAGGACATCTATGCTGTGGAAAAGTTGATTTTTGTATATGAGTATGTAAACTTCAAATAAACTTGGGAATGAAGTTTCTTACACCAGTCCACTTGCACATTTTTTTGCCTTCCTTGAGAACTGCTTTCAAATACACTTAGTAAATACTGCTTTTGCCTTTAAAGGTATCTAAAGATTACAGTGACCTCTGGCCAGAATGCCACAGTTCAGAAGCATGGGACAACAGCAGTGACAGGAGCCATAGTTTATAAAAAGGTCATTTGTATGACTCTTTCCCTGATGGTTTCCTCCAGAAAAAAAAAAGTCAGGAGTTCTTATGGATATACTTGGTAGGGCCATAAACTTTTGGGGCTTTGCTTTTGTCATTTTCGCTTAACTCACTCATTTTGGGGAGGGCAGGCAGATTAGAATCACTCTGATTAATTATTCATATAAAGCTTTTTTTTTTTTCTGCTGCAAAGATTATGTGAGGAAAGAGAAGCATAGTGTTTTGAAGAAACAGATTGTGAGGAACGTAGTGCCTCAGTTTACATGTACACATTCATTCACTCTTTACTGCTGATCTTAAATGCCCTTTTTGAAAGCTGTATCCTGGTCACATGCTGTTGTGCCTCAGTGTAGAAGTGAAAGATGGCATTTTTAGTTGGTGTTAAGGAGGTCAGATTAAATAATGGTCCTTCCTTTTGCAGTACTTGGTGATCAGAATCCGTGCTGCAGCTGCAGTCTGGTGGTGGAGGGGCCCACATGTGATGATAATCGTGGAAGAGAGGAAGTGTGTAAGCTGAGAAAGCTGGGAGTTGCCCAGAGCTGATAACACAGCAAACATGGTAAATGAGACTTACGGGTATGGCTGAAGGATAGAGTGGCTCTGCAGCAAATAGAAAGGAATAAACCTGTATTTTGTGGAGAGGAAGATGTAATACTCAAGTGGGAACCAAACTGTAGTTGTTGGGGGTGGGTTTTGGTGGTTTGGTTTTTTGCTTTGCGGTTGGGGTTTTTTTAGCTAGACAGTGTGAACTGAAGAGATCTTTTGAGTGTAATTCAAAGTGTATGGTTTAATTTTTGCTGGTATAACTGTAACTACATTGGGTTTATTGCTGCAAAGCTGTGTAGAGTGGAAAAACTCCAGTATAGATGAGTCACTCATTTTCAGTCATCTGTGGAAGTGCAGCCCCAGAGCTGTGAAGGGTTAAAATTCAGGGTCTTAAGAGTGATTTAATTTTTTTAGTTTCTTTTTTTGACTCAAATAAGGAAACTGTGATTATGTTGCATTTGGATGTTGCTGCAGAAAGAACCAGCAATTGATAATAAATGACAAGGAAAGAAAGGAGTATTGCCATCCTAAAATAAGTGTGATAAGGAAGTCAGCGGAAGTCTACAGCTTCCTCACAGGGTTGCCGCTTAGCTTGAATTCAAGGAGGGAATACCTTGCAGAAATAGGCACGAACCAGGCTTTTGTACTGGGATATAATCTAGCAATTGCAAGCAATAGCTTGTGACATTCCTAACTGAAACTTCAGAGCTTATACTTGAGAAAGGTGGAGCTGGAAGCCCAATTTGACTAATCTGAGGCGTGTTTTTATCACAAAGGTAACAGGACAGGCACCTACATTTTAAATAGGCCTCTTTGAGTGGAAATCACACAGGTGTTCTGATCACCAGCCATGGCAATATTAAGTGGCACCCTGCAAAGCCTACTTGCGTGGTCAAAAACCAGAACAGCCTACTTGATGAGAAAATGTGTCAGCCTGCAAATGAAGTTTCATTGACCTATGAAGGTCTAGGAATTTAAAATCTCAATTTATAAATCTTACAGGAGTTACAATAATTCCCATGAAACTTTTATCTGTAGTTTTAAATTGTGTAAGTATTGGCAGCTCAAGATATAGTAGTCACTGTGAATTGTAAATTATCACTTTAGAGAGGGCAGAGAAGTGAAACTTTGGTTTTATGTTGTACAGCTTGTCTGTCAGTAGAAACCAAACAACCACCGCATTCTGTTTCTTTCTGATTATTTTAAAACCCACCTGTTTCCTTTCTGCTCTTTGAGTTGCACATGACCTCTAAAGTTCCCAAAATATCAAGCCCAAGCTCCGCAAGTTCCATATTTATTGGGTTTGAGCAGTTGGTGGTATTGACTGTGGTCTTAGACCAGGCAGATAACTGCTTTTGAACACTGGATTTAAGATCCTGTTTTTACCAGTGCCTTTTAACGCGTTAGGTTTTGAGGCAGACACTGTATAAATCACTAGCCTAATTAACAGAAAAAGGAAAACCCCTAGGATTTCACCTCAAAATAATCATAAAGTAAAACAAAGTTTCTGGTTCTCAAAAAGGCTGGCTGAGGAAACGAAGCACTTAGGATGCAACATGTGTGAGTCACTTTCTCTTTAGTACATCTTGAACCCACAGGCTAAAATATACTTGAAGTTTATTTGAAAATCAGTAGCAGAGACATATCAACACTTCTTCAATGGAAAAAGCAGGGAGAATTCAGCTGTTCTGCTAGAGTGTTTATCAGCTGGGTTTTTTTCCTGTGTTCTCTCTAAAATTATAAACCATTTTTAATTTTTCTATGAAAAAGACCAATAGCCAAAAGCAAAAGTCTAAAGGAACATAGTAAATTAAGGAGAGTATTCACTGATATCTCCGTGAATGCTCGCTCAGCCTTCAGGAGTTTGCAATCCAATGACTTCCTGTGCCAGAAGTAATTTCTGTGCATTAATAGCTATCTATGGATTTCTCTTTCATGAATCTGCCTCCATGGGCACATCTGCAGGAAGGCAAGCTCCATTAGTTCTACCATTCTCAGGAGAGTCAATCTTTGATTTTCTGTCATCATTGTTGCTATGTCAAAGGTTGATTCTAGATAGTATAATAAAACATTTTTTACTGCAGAAAAACAAAAGCCTGTATCCTTATTTCCACCCACACTGTGAATCTTCCCTTTACGGGTGACATCAGTAGCTCTTCCCAACAGTAATGAATTTTCTTCTGGGAGTGTTCATTTATTCAAGTGGCTTTGATTTGCATGACTATTCAGTGGTCCCCATTGGGCTGGCTTCAACAGTGGGTGGGTGTAGTGGTTAATGATGTTATCTGGGTGTTTGATAACACAATGTAACAAAGAAATGCTTAGAGGCTTTTTGCTGAAGGGTCTTGGAGACCTCAGCAAGCACACCAAGTGCCTCTGTAGGAGAAACAGAAAACAGCTGGCATGCTGCAGGCTCAGGGCAAACAGAAAACGGCTGGCATGCTGCAGGCTCAGGGCTCGCACTTTGCTGATGAGTAATGGTTACGTGGTACTTCCTTCCCACTGGGAGCAGTGCAGGTCACCATGCCATTTAGGGCAAATAGTGTGGCCTGTCTTCAGAGCCTCAGGACACATCCTGTGCTTCCTGGCAGTAGCATCACTGTTTGGGGAAAGCTAACAGTGACCCTGGGATGCTGAGTTGTTCAAGTCACTGCAAAGCTCGCGTGGGTGTTCACAACTGCTCAGCCTCTTGCTTCTAAACCAGGCAGAACAGAAATGGTGCAAAGATGTGAAATTAAACATTTAACGACTGGGTTACTGCTGCTTGCTTTTCACGTGATGTCTTTTGCAGGCTCTTTTTTTCCCTTTTCTGCATGAAGATTTTTCTATTTCCTTGGGCTAATTCAGCCACAGGTTCTTGCAATCCTCTCTGGTTCTTAAGCGTTTCTTACTTTAAAAACGTGATATTGTGTGTAATATTGTCGACTGCTGAGCTTGTGTCAGCAGGACATCAGGCAGGAGAATGGACAACAAACATGCTTCATGTTTAAGTTTTTCAAGTGTCCCTGATCCAGTTGATGATAAATTTATCTGAGAACTGGACTGTTGCTGTTCCAGCAGGTACATGTGTGTTCAAGACTAACTACTTAGAACTGCAGAGATCAGTTTACAGAAGGAAATTTTGAGGAAAATATCAAGCTTTTTATTTCAAATTTAACTACTAGTTTCTGGAGGGGGGAAAAATAGGTCATCTGTATAAATTTCCAGTGTCTCTTGCCATTTGACTTACTTTGGGAGTTATTTTATGTTCATGCAAACTGATTCCTGTCTAGGCCATTGTCTGCAGTTTCTTATGCTTCTTAAACCGAAGGTCAGGTGTTGTCAGCCTCCACCCCATGCAGCCTGACAAACCTCAGTGCAGACACCAGGCCTGGGAGAAGAATGATGGGTGAGGGAATTACACACAACTGGTCTAAACAAATCCCGCTGGGGGTTTCTTGAGACAACCTTTTCTCTCTCTTTTTTTTTTCAGGGGTAGTTGCATGGAGACGGGAAACAGGGCTTGGTTCTTTTATGTCACTAATGCTATATACAAATTTGTTTTTTGAGTTGCCCCACTCACGTTACAGCGACAATTCACAGAAGGAAGCAAGATGCAATACAACATAATGTGGTCCTTAGCCCTTCTCAGAGCACGGACTCTCTGCTCTGTCTCATAATTTAGAATTTAATAGATTATAATGTGACCCTAAGGGGTTTAAGTTGCCTTCAGTTAGGAGTAAATCAAGATATTTCTGCAAATGCACTATCAAACAGTGTTTATTGATTAGAAAAATGTGTTGATCTTTGAGCTGCTCCTTGGTCTTAGCGTGAGAATTAGTAGCTCTAGAGAAAAGAGAGAATGATCCTTGTAGTTAAGCTGCTTCTTGGGACCCTGGAAACAGTTTTTAATTCACCGCCTTGTATAATATTATATAAATCATATAAATTCTGTAGAGCACATTACATCAGTAAAATGGGACAAAGCTTCCTTGCTTTGCAGGCTTGACATGCCAGTTTGTTTGGTGGATGTATAAACTCCAACTTCTTTGTGAAACCAGCACCTGATCAAAATCTGAGTGTGATTCCTTTTGTTATCAGTGGTGAAAGCTTTATCAGCAGCCTTTGTTAGAACAGGGACAGTATTATTTAGTATCTGCATGTCTTTTTCCGACATGATGAATTTTATGTATTCTTGGCTACACTTTTGCATTCAAGGATAATCAACTGTCAAGGGAAGTGTCAGTGTGAAATGTTTCATGTGCATGGTGTGAATAATGTTGCTTTGGACAGAACAGTCATTAATTTTGTTGGCATGGGAAGGCATAGTCACACATGGGCACTGTTAAGACATCTGATACCTTATTTTGGCATAACTGCACACTTCAGCTAGTGACTTCTAAGACTTTCCCAGGAGGCTTGAACAGAATCAGGCATAATGCTAATCTGATCCATTCATTCCATTTGTAGTCCCGATGTGGGGACATTTTGGCCAGCCTGAGTAGTCTCAGTCTCCTGTAACACACCAGATGCATTCTGCCCCAGTCCAGGGGGATCCCCTGCAAGGGATCTGTATCATTTACATATGCATGTATATTTGCTGCTCTGGGACTGCTGCCATTGGAATATCCCATCTGGAAACATTTCATTTTCCTAATGAAAATATCATAAGGCAGTCTTAATTACTGTCTGTCTAGGCCTTCTCTAGTTAGATCTTACCCTCCAATCTCTTCCGCATTTATCTCTATAATCTACCATGTGCACGTGCAACTTTCTTTTATTGCTGTGGATGCCCTTTTCTTAGAAGCAATATGCTGGCTTTTGGCTTTTCTGACCTTGCAGCCCTTTGGTCTCTAAGGCACAAGATATCCTCTCCTAAAAGGGAAACAACAGAATCAGAAGTGGTTGTAGTTTGGGATTTCAGCAGCCAGAAGCGGAAATGCCAGTCACGTGAACTTGCCTTAAAGGGGTTTGTGGGATCTCACGTTATTGTCTCTTTGCAGGGTATCATCCAAGCCTACAAGAGTGGCATAACCCTCCAGGGAAACACCACTAGCCTGGGCAGGTGGGACTTCAGTGGTTCTTTCTTCTTCTCCATCTCTGCAATAACAACCATTGGTAAGAGTTCCCTGCTTATGGGGCCGCCTTACAGGTGGGGAAAGAGTGGAAATGAGGACCTGTACTCAGATGCTGCTCCAGCACTATGTGGTTCCCTGGAGCTTGCAGCAGACAAGTAGGGAAGCACCCATGAACCTAGCCCTAGGAATGCTTTGTCAGTGCCAGCGCAGTAATGATCTCTAACTAATTAGACACAGGGATAATTAGCTCAGGACATATTCCTAAGTTACATGGCTCCTGGGGCCTGAACTTCATGGTGCTGCACTGCCTGGACTTTCCCAAGCCTTGTGCACTCTGAGAAGTCTGAGGTGAATTGTGCATTGAAATGAGCTTTTCCTGTCACAAGGACAGCAGTGATTTTGGAAAAATCTTAATACTGGCTATTGTGTCTTCAGAGACTAAATTTATTAATTATTCCTACTTGTTACTGCCTGTATTAGATGAGGGCCTGCTTGTTCAAGTGAGAGTTAAATAGCTGGATAAACATACAATTCAATTGACTCGGGTTTCAGCAAATGGGTAATGCAAAGCCACAAAGGAATGATGGAAGTAAGTAGGGGGAGAATGGAAACAATAAAATTTACTAGGTACAGAGCTACTTGAGGCAGATGCTATTAATTGTTGTCAATTTATGTCCCCTGTCCCCAAAATCATTAATAACTTGCCGTGATGTCTTTTTCTTATGGTGTGACCCAGTATTAATAAAAAAGCATGGAGGGGAGAGTATGTGGAGAGATGGTTTGAGTATCAAAAATCCCTCATGGGTTTCTTGATTTGTCAGCTCTCTTCAATTTTAAGTATATTTTTAAATCAAGAATTTTCTTTCTGTACCCAAATGGAAGCTTCTTTTGATTTCTGATTGTTATTGAAGATACATTGGCTCCAGAACACTAAGCCCCCAAGCATGAGCTCAAAGAAAGAGAGGGTTTGTGGATTTTTTTGTGGGGGTGAGGGTGAGTGAGCGGTGGTGTCATCTTCCTGTGACTCAGTACATCTTTCTGCCCTGCTCTTTTGCACATGCATTGTTCTGGTTGGGAACACACTTTCAGTGTGTTGCACTGCCAGGCAAGGGTTGTACCAGATGATGGCAGTGGAGGCTCATCAGACAGGGTCACACAGGCTGTGGGTTTCCAGCAGAGCCTGGGCAGTTCCTTCCAGCCTTTGGTACAAAGCAGCATCTGCTCAGAGATTCTTCGCTTGCCGCAGTTGTGAATCCTGATGAGTTTCTAAGCCATCAGAGTGACTGTTTCACCACAGCCAATTTAAGTTAATGATATTGAGGAAGAATCAAATTTATCATGTTAAAATATAAGGGGATCTTGTGATGTTGGCAGAGATCTAGGCTAATAATTTCTGCTCTTCTACTAAGAGTAGCTGCTAAGCTACTCTCCCTCCCCCAGCCCCCCACTCCCCTCTTTTTTTAAGTAAACTCCTTGCCCTGATGGCTGCAGAAGGGGAGGACAAGACAGCACATGACACAACTGAGTTGATAGCAGAGGCAATTCAAAATTGAAAAGAACCAAATATTACAGCTTTTTATCTCATAATTTTAAAGCTAATGCTATGACTCTAGGGACTTGTTCATGATTTTTCAATTGCGGATTTGAGAATGCCATACAAGTCACTTCTATGCAGAGAACTGCAGACAGCTGGACCCTTCATTCTGCTTTTTTGAGTTAAATTGTTAGTTGCATACAGATTAGTGTCTTAACTCTGTGTTGATATGCTGTAGAAGAGAAAACTACAAATGGTTTCACAGAGCCTCACCCTGAGTGTGTTATCATAATCTCTCTTTATGCAAATTCTTGAGATAGTGAGGGGTTCAGTCTCACTGAGGATACCTCAGCATGACTGGGAAGGATAATTGATGATGTCAAGCAAAGAGAGAAACTCCTTTCCAAAGAATTCAATGAAGTTCAAAGGGGTGAGTCACAATCAGAAACTTCATGTATAAGGCATGACAATGAGATAAATGACAATTGAGAAGGCTTCTTGAGGATTTGTAGAGGTTTTAGTGTTCTTACATGGCAAGGAAGAGTTTATCTCAGGCTGTGGTTATAGAACCAATGAAAGCAGGTCCAGCTGCACAAGATTAGCCTATAGGAGTTAAAACCCAAGGCATTCTGGCAAATGAGTTCAGGAAGGGTAGAGTTAAGATGAAACTGGAGAAGAGATTCTTGGGAATTTAGGGGTACTATATAAATATTTTGACGAATCTGGGTGGCCTCTATTCTATGTGTTCCAGCTGCTGCAAGTCCTTTGGCCTGTTTGTCTCTTCCGCATTTTTTCTTTGCAATTAATACTATTCATGCCTTGCTGGCCTCTTATGCAACATCTTTGTGACTCTTTTCCTTAGTCTTCTCAAACAGCACTGCCAAAGCCACGATCACTTTTACCTTCATCACTTTCCTCTGAGATGCTCTTTCTGTTTTGCCAGCTTCTGTGTTCTTCTTAAGGTGCTTTAGCCCCCTCAGAAGGCTTTGTCCATTTCTGAAGTCCTTAGCAGAACATTTTCTCACCAGGATACAGGAAGGGATGTTAACTTCTTTCCCCATTAACACCAACTGAGCGGCGTTAGCTTCTTTCTCTAGTGACGAGCTTTAAATCCCCATGTCTCCTGTTGCAGCATCTTCTGCATTGTATCATTCTTCCATTTAAATGAGAGCCTCATCTATTTTCACTACTAGTGATTAAAAGCAGCATGTGAACTTTGCTTAAAAACAAAGTAAGTTCTAACCTGCAGACTGGACTTAGTTGGTACCTTGGTCCCAAAGGTTTAAAGAACAGATAGGTATGAACTAAAATCTCTTGTTTAAAGAAGTGCCCCAAAGCCTATGTAGTTTTTGGCCAATCTCATAATTTGAATGGAACTGTATTTATAACTTTCGGGATGGGCAGCCCTGTCTGCCTGCTGATTCCTTCTCCCCACTGAAAGCTTCTGTGCTTTCTTCGTTGCTGTCTTTGTCATATCACATCATGCTAGATGTTATATGTTATCTCATTTTCTGCAGATTTTTCCATAAGAACCCTCTCTCCAATGCCTTGAAGGGTCATCTTCAAAGTTCCTGTAGAGCTGTGGTACTAAACATGATTAAAGAAAGAGAAGCTAATTTGCTGCTGGTTTTATCTCTCAGACTTCTTTATCCCTTGCCGACACAAAGTCTCTCCTTTCTGTGTTTACTCTCCTCCTACTTAGTTTGGACTAACAGGGCAGAGGTCAAAGCAAGTTCAGAGTGGGGCACAAAATGAAAGTTCCTAAAGTCAAACGACCAGAGGGTGGTGTAATTTCAGAGAAGGTGCTAGGGAAAGGCTCTTTCCATTGTCAGTGATGAGGCTGACTTGTCTGTGCAAGCCTAGGAGTAGAAGGAATATTGTCCACTCTAGCCTGAATGTTCCACTTAAGATTGGGTGGATGGATGCCATTGCCTAGTGCTGCATTACCTTTTTCTGGTGGTAAAGCCACCAGAATTCAGTTGTGTGAATTTCAAGGGCTCTTTTTTAAATATAAAATGGGACAAGTAAACCATTTCACCATGAAGAAGGGAAATGCAGTTCTTCCTGTTCTTTCCTTCTCTGGTTAGCACAATACATTGCTCCTAAAAGCAATACCCCAAAGGAGTGGGAGATAGCATAAAGGCATGGATCAGGGTATTCAGTGAGTGATGGTATTAACACACTGTTACAGACATTGTGTAGTTGCCACAGAGGTTTCCAGTGCAGGGAATAAAACAGCAGCAATTTCAGGGCTGTGAAATCCTGGTAGGGTAAAGCTTTGGGCCAGCAAGAGTTGCATGAAGACTTGGACCCTCTCTAGTGCTGCCCAGTGTCTGGTGGAGCTCCTGAGAAAGGGCCGGGTGTCTGCCCATTGCTGGCTGACAATCCATTGGGGAATTCAGTTAAACTGACTTGATGGCTCAAACCAGTTAAAATATGGAATAACAGCTTGGGACCACTTTCATATTTGAATCCTCTGCGAACCTCAGGAATCTCTTGTGTAGGGGCGTTCTCTGCTGAAAAGCTGCCACTGTTAATGCATTGATCTTTTCCCTGCCCTGACACAGCTGGAAGAGCTCCTCTACAGGCTTGGCTGAGTAGGATGTGGCACAATATTCCATGAGAGGTCACTGGTGGATATGGGGATAGCACTCTCACAGCAGCATCCTCTGAGCGATCTCCTGAGCCCTGGAAATGTGGTCTGCTTTCCCGACTGCATGCCATCTCACCTAGCTGAAACTACGCCCACTATGCAGCTTCCAGTGTATACACAGCACAAATCAAAGACTGCACTACTCATCTGAAGCATTCTTTTCACTCACTGAAGGAGTGTGCAACCAAATTTTACTCTCACCTGGAACTTCATAGGGCTAAAGCTGTTTATAACTCTGCCCTGGTTCAACCTGCCAGGGTTCCAATGAGCTTCCCCATATAAGACACAGTTCCTGAGATTCTGCATCCACTAGCTTTTAAAATCAAATTCATCAAATTTTTGGTTTGTTGTAACCATAAAATTGAGACGCCAGTGCAAGCAGTGTGGCTGCTTGGGGCTTGTGTCCTGTTTCTGTCTCTACATTTGGGAGCCTGTAGCATCCTCCCTGGATGGATGAGTTGGAAATAACTGTGACTTCCCGTGTCAGATGTCCTTAGCTGTGTCCAGCTGGTAAGTGGTCTTGAACTTAGAGCAGACTTGGTGAGTACAATGTGAAATCTCACAAGAAGCTTGAGAAGCCAAGCATGTCAATATGTTTTATGTAGTTACAGAGACATTCAAAGTATGAGGGAGGATAGCAATCCCTGTTTTGCTGATCTTCAGGTGAATGTAGGTGGAACCAAATAACCTCTGAAAATCCTAATGCTTGTAAGATCATAGGATAATTCAGTCTTCCTGGTACCTCAGGAGGTCTCTGGTGCAACTGTCTGCTTAAAGCAGTCAGCTATGAGGTCAGAGCAGTCTAGTGAGGACTTTGTCAGGGTCACCTTCCACCTCAGCTTGGGGCCATGCTCACATTTTCAGGAACCAGACAAACATTACCATAAGGCTGTGTGAGTGATCAGTAGGTGTGTTTGTGATTTTTCCACTTTGAATTACACAAAGACGTCTTTTCCATCTGAAGTGAATTTTCATATCATATTTTTTTTCTCAATGAAACATATGAATTTTTCATGAAACAAACTTATCATTTCTCCTGGATTAAAACATCTGGACCACTTGTAAAGACCACAAGGGAAAGAAAAGTTTAGGTTTCCTGAAAAGTGTTGGAGGAGGAGCTGGTGGTGGGAGGAGCTGAATAGTTTAAGGATTTTATTTCCTCCAGTCCCTGGGAAAATAGGAATGTGGCTCACTGAACATCACCCCAGTTGCCAAGCAGAGAAGTTTTTATCTGAGTATTTGAATGTGCAGTGCAAGATAAAGTAGTTCTGGCATTGACACCCCTCAGTGAACTGCACAGTGGATACCTGGCCCGCACACTTAGATGGATCCCTGGTTATTCAAAGCAAAATACTATCAACAAGAGCAATCTGTAAATTTGGGATTAGACCATTTCTGTAGGAAGTGATGGCTTGTGTACTTTCAGGTAGGAGGAAAGATTTGAAAAAACAAGACTTTCTTTTCTAACAGTGGCTTTATTGGTGGTTTTAGCATTCAGACACATTTTGGGGGAGATTTGGTTTAATGCTAACTCTGGGGTTTTTTCAGCAGATGAAATTTTTTGGTACATTTTCAGATGTTTTTCAGCCTATGAGAGACTTTTTGTTCTAAGCACTTTTTCATGAAAATACTCTTTTATATCTGGAAAATGAGAAAAGGAGTTGAACAAACCTCTCGTTGTGGGTAGCAGGAAGTTGCAGCTGCCTCAGTTAACTGAGGGCACAGCAAGTATTGTCTTCTGAATGAAAAGATCTTTTACTAATAAGTGTCATCTTCCTAAAAAGTCTACAGAGCTTCCAAATCCTTTGTGGACAGGAATGAGAAAACAGGAAAAAAAATCCTGAATTACTTAATGTGTGTAACAGAAGCACATGAGTTAAAGTACATGGTTATAAGCATCTAGAAATAAAACCACTCTTGTTTTGTTTCCTCTAAAGAAGCTTAACTTACATTATGCCTTATTTCAAAATGAGAGGAGTTATAAAAGCCCTTAATCCAACTGCTTCAGTGGAAACACACTTTGTCTCTGCAGTTTTTAGTGATCATTCCTCAGTGTCTCTTTGCTCAGGCATGTGCTGGGTGACATCCCAGCAGCAGGCTCATGAGGGATGTGACACAACTGGCAGTGTAGTTTTAGTTTCTCAGTCTGGTTCAGATCTTCTAATATATAGCCCATGATGGTATAAGACACCAGTTAATACTGAAGAGGGTAAGTTCTATTTTCCCATTCTTGCTTGAGTTTTATAACAGTTGAGGTTTGTTGACAATTAGGTTGGCATCTCTTAGTGCAAAGACAAGTGGATGTAACCAGCTAGGAGTAAATTTCTGGCCATTTTGCATAATCGAAAGTCTTCTGTGCTACTTGATTGTACTTTGTATCTTGTATAAAAAGCTGGTGGGACATGGCTTTTTGGCATATGTACAGCAACTGTGTACCAAGTCTTCAGAAAATTGTCTCAAGCTGCTGAGTCCAAGGGAAAAGGGAGCCAGAGAAATCAAATCAAAAGCAGATCTGGTGTTTGGAGGGCTGGGTTTACTGTGCACATTAGACCTTCCTACATCATCCAGTTTGCCACTCTAAATAATTCATAAATTCCAGGTTAACTTTAGGTGCCCTCCAGGCAGCACTGTGTGGCATCACCACAGTTTTCTGAGGGCTGCTGTGCACACAGGGACCTGAGATCATGGGCCTTTCTTCTCTTATGTTTTTCTGCAGAGACTGAATAACTTAGACATCTGTGGTAAAAAGAATTACCCAAGACACTACACAGTCTTTTAAAACCTGGTATAGAAGGAAAAGAAAGGGAAAGGGGTAGGGGGAAATGACCTTGGGAATAACTGGCGATAAATGTATGTGACTCATCTTCAGCCTACAGTAAATGCCCCCCAGCACTTTCTCCTGGGCCAGGTCAGGCCACAAAACACCCTAATCATATAAAAGAAAAATTGGAACTAATCCAGTGAAATGTCACAGCCAGTGTGAAATGCATCACTCGAGACACATCTCTCTATAATTCACTTAGAAGAGGTCATCTACCAGATGGACTTGCCTACATGTCTCATTTACCACACCTGTTAGTCTAGAAATGGTGAAAGCTGGCAGAAATTAGCAGTCATTGGGGAAAAGTGCATTAACATTGCAAAGCTGCTCACAAAGAAGTGGAATGAAGTCTTAATTTAGTCCCTTTTGTTTGACTGTATTTCAAAACATCTAGTTACATAACAGCATCCCATTCTTTCTGGGAGATGCTCTCCCCCTTCCCGGGGCCAGGCTTCTGAGGCTCCTTTGGAGGTATACTGTGTGCCTAAAATTATTGGAGGGGATGTCCTCCATATCATAAAATTTGGAAATTGTCGGGGTTCATACTTAGGAATAGTTTGCCCCCAGGCCATTTTTTTTTTCCTGGGTGTAGTTTGCCGGTGCACCTGTACAACTAACTGCAGAGTTGTCCATGGTGAGAGATTTTTGTTGGCACAGAACATGTAGATAGCCCCAGCTCATAGCTGCACACATTTCTACGTTGATGGTCAGTGGGTTATTGGAGCTGGCATGTGACAGAGGTTAGTGAAGGAATGGGACTCTCGAGTTAACCACAGATGTTTGCACTCTGGCTTATCTGGGACACAGAGCCCAGCCCTGGGGCCTCTCCCTGCTGGGCACTGCTCACTTGCCCTGAGGCTACAGCACCCAGAAGCCGAGCAAGGCAGCCGTGGAGGGACACCTCTGTGCTTGCTGTGCTGAGGGTTGGGCGGTGCTGGGAGGGGATAGCATTATTTGTGGTGAAAAGATAATCTCTTATGTGGACCGGTCTCTAATGAGCAGATGCGATTTTGGAATGTAGTCAAGGCCATAGGTCTCTGGCTAAGGCACTGTTGAAATGCTTGTGGTGTGCTGCTTCTTCTGTCTTTGAAAGCATCCTGTGAAATACACCCTAATTAAATCTGACTTTCCTGTGGCATAAAACACTGGAAATTACAAGTGCAAGTCTGCAAATTTACATGACATTTTAAAAAGAAAGTGCGGGGAATGAAGACAAGTGATTTTGAAGCCAGAATGATCTGAGGATACAAACAAGGCTGTGCTTGCAGAGCAGGACTTTTTAGTAGACCACTTCCCATAACTAGAAGAAGCAAAATTTAAAATGCCTTTTTTTTCTTTAGGTCTGAAATTGAAATATTTTACACAGGTTAAATATAATTTATTTGGGTATATTGACTCTAGACAATAATTTTGGTAATTTAAGGTGTATTTGGTACTTGGGTGCAAAAGAGTATAAGCAAGGAGGCAGTGCTCAGTTCACTAGTCCTGTGGGACAAAGGTAGAAAAGGGTGGTTGTTATAACTAAAACACTATTGTTGTGATTCAGAGACCATCTGACAGCCATGCAGGATCATTTACCAGCAAACCCCATGCCAACAATGCTTACAAAAATTGAACTAAACGGAAGGTTTGCATTTACGTCAGATCCCAGCCAGGGCAGTGGGTAGGGGAGAGGAAATTCACTGGCAAATGGAAAAGGAACTAAGCAAAATTGGCAGGGAAAGAAATGTTATTTTCCAGCCCACAATAGGATATGACAAACAATGGATGTAACTTTCAGTTATTTATAAAAAGGTCCTTTTGGGGCAGTGACCTTCTTGCCTAACTTCTGTAGACGATGGAGGTTCACCCCTCCAGGAGGAGAGGGCAAGCGGAGAATATTTTAGATTTAATGCTTCATTCCTCCCCTGCCTAGGCTATGGGAACCTGAGCCCCAGCACTGCGGTTGGTCGAATCTTCTGCATCATGTTTGCACTTTTTGGGATCCCCTTGAACCTTGTACTCCTGAATGAAATTGGGCAGCTGATGCTGCTTGGGGTTCAGCACTGTGCCTGTCGCCTAGAGGAGGTGTTTCACTGGCAGGTAAGCAGTGTGGACAGGTATATCTCAAGGAAAGAAAAGATAACAGGACATTGTCTGGTATTTGAGATCCTATGACTAACAAGGACACCCTGGCTGACTATTTGACCAAAAAGGTAATAATACTCAGGAATAACTGGAAGTAAATAAATTTAGTTTATGACAGTCCTATGAGGTGTCAGATAAGTTTGTTTATTAATTGAGGGAAATTCTGTGATGAATGACTTCCCCTACAGCAACAGAAGTGATAAAGCTTGTGAGCCATGCACAGTCCTATCTGGTCTGTTTATCATCAGTTATAGTTAGAACTGCATGTGTAAGTTACATGGGAACTTGTAGAACAGGCTTTAAACTGGCATGAATTTAGAACTTATGAATGTGATGCCCAAATTGTGTTGACTGGGTGTCAAAGTTTAACCTTAGCTGGCATCTAAGCACCATGCAGCTACTCACCCCTTCCCAGTGGGTTGGGGAAGAGTAAAAAATTCATGGTTTGAGGTAAAGACAGTTTAAAGATAGCAAAAGCTCTGCATGCAAGCAAAACAAAACAAGGGATTTGTTCACTACTTTCTGTCAGCAGGCAGGTGTTCAGCCATTTCCAGGAAAGCAGGACTCCGTGATGCATAACACTTACTTGGGAAGACAAACGCCTTCACTATGAACATCCCCGGCTTCCTTCTTCCCGCAGCTTTATATGCTGAGCATGATGCCATATAGTATGGAATATCCCTTTGGTCACTTGGGCCCAGCTGCGCTGGCTGTGTCCCCTCCCAAATTCCTGTGTACCTCCAGCCTACTCACTGGTGGGGTGGGGTGAGAAGCAGAAAAGGCCTTGACACTGTGCAGGCACTGCTCAGCAACAATAAAAACACCTCTATTATCAACACTGTTTTCAGCACAAATTCAAAGCACAACTCTCTACTAACCACTGTGAGGAAAATAACCATCCCAACTAAAATCAACACACGTCTGGGACGGACACACCATTTATTATAGTGGAATGCAATGAATGTTTGTATGATTTTGTGGAGTCCATCATCATCATCTCCAAATGGAAACCAAGCTGGACTTTCCTTGCTGCACTTCTTGTGACTTTTTTTTTTTCCTTTTTCCTTCCTGTTTTACTAGAATAAAGCTTCCTTCCTGATGAAGACCTGTGCACTGGTAACTGGCTTGTTATTGTTCCTCCTGCTACCTCCCTTGTTATTCTCTGACAAAGAAGGCTGGTCTTATGAAGAAGGCTTCTACTATTCCTTCATTACCCTCAGCACTATAGGGTTTGGAGACTATGTGATTGGTGAGTAGTTCACGTTTCGTTGCTTTCACCTACTGAACAGCAAAGCCAAATCCATGACATACAAAGCTCCCCACGTGGCAGTTTGGCACCAGCAGGAATCCCCTGACCTGATGATCAGTATGTTGTGGTGGGCATTTGACAGGTTGGAGAAGACATGATTTCTGCCATAGCAATGCTACCTGTGGAAGAACAAAGACATTGTTTCCCAGTCAGTGAGTGGCACTGAAGTGGCCTGTCCCTTGAATGGCTACACCACCAGGCAGGAGTGCTGTGGTTTAATCACAGTAGCTGCTGAGGGCACACTTATCACCCTCCAGTACATCGGCAGACATTAGTTTTAAGCAGATACCACTCTGCATCATCGTTAACAGACAGGGACTTTTTCTTCTGTCAAAACCGTAGATAACTGCTTTCTAAAAGGCAGCCTAAGACACTTAGGTGTAGACTGTCAGGCACCAGGCACTACCTAGTTTTGGACGCCAAAACCCTTTGCCGGAGGAAATGGGATTGGATCCACACCCATTGCATTTGCTGAAACACAGGACACACCTTTTTGATAAAGACATTCTCATTAAAAACAGATTGATTATAGAAACACATGCACCCTTGAATTCCTGAGAGACAGAAAGATTAAAACATCCTATTACGGATTCGCAATTTTCTTTTCTTCATAGCACTTGCTTGATGCTTAGATAACTTAGTGGCAGTTACTGTAGGACTTGTCTGTAACACATCAAAGTTATGATTAGAGCTTGTGTAGGCACATGGAAATAAGCTGGAATAAAGTTAGCTTGGGTAAGAGTAGCCAGATGGAGCTTAACAAAAGCTGGGTCAGCTCAACATTTTCCTGTACTGATTTTACAGATGATGCTAGTCTCTGTGCTTCAGCAGCTTTACTTCTCTCAGTTTCTGGTAATGCATTTGGCATTCCTCCCTCTTCCAGGTGTGCCTTCACCTGTGTAGTACCTTTGTAACTGGAATACTGCCATAGATACGCTAGGTTTGGTATGGGAGTAATTGAGTATGTCAGCTGTGGTATGTAGAGACTAAACAATTTTTCTTTACAGTCCTGTATGTGTGGTTTATGTCTCAGAAATAAGGTTCAAGTGACCATCACGCTGTTTCCCCACTAGTGTGATATGGAACTGGGAGGAGTAACTGGCCTGCTGGAAAGCAGCTCTGCAGGAAAGGACCTGGCGGTCCTGATGGGCACCAAGCTGTCCATGATCCTACAGAGTGCTTTTGTGGCCATGAAGGCCAGTGATGATTTTGAACTGTCTTCCAAGATTTGGTTGTTCTTGGACGAATTAGGACTACTCGGGCTTCTTTTCTCCCGCTCTGAGAGACTCTCTCGCTTGTATCTGGTTTACCAAAATACATACACTGATACATAAAAGCTGCTTACCGATCTCCCCGCAGGGACCCCTGTTACATGGTAAGACAATATTGTGGTGCTGAGTAATAAGGAGAGAAATTAAACTGTGTGCTTGAATGTGAATAATTTCACTTTGACATGGATGTAATTTGGGATTTAGTTTTCTTTCTTATGGGTAATACCTGCAATTCCTAAGGAGTACTAGGCTGTTGCTGACATGTCATGAAACATACTTACACCACCTGTTCACATACTAAGTAGATGGCATACTTGTGTTTTATATAGAAATCACTAATACTAAGCGATATTTCAACTGTCTTTGCTTTGCATGTAATGTCTCTTTTGAGGCACTCTTGATCCAATGTAGAAATGTTTTGGGTGATTCTGTTGTAGGGATGAACCCAGATCGCACCTATCCAAGCTGGTACAAGAATGTAATCTCTCTGTGGATCCTCTTTGGGATGGCCTGGCTAGCACTGGTTATTAAATTTTGCATCAACCTTCTAGAGAGCTCCACTGACTTCTGTCAATGCAACAAGAAGAACACGGACATGGCAGAAGACTTAATGGATGGTAAAAAAAATAGTATGACTGGACTTCAGAATGTTGAGACCTGCAGTGACAAAGACACAAAACCAAAAGGACTGGTTCAATCTCACTCCTACACAGCTCCTGCAGAAGCCCTCTAGGGATGAAAAATACCCTTGGTGTCCTATAGGTTTTAGTGCACCAGAGACAAACCATTTAGAAATGTGTAAGTGGAGCTGTCCTGACCTGTGAATGGGGTCAAAGTTTGCTTATTGAAATGCTTCTATTCTGAATTGAGCAATGACAACAGAGTGTTTCATTTGCAGCACCACTAAGAATTACCAACAGGACTCTTAGCCAAAAGTAGATTTATGGAAATATTACCTGCCCTCCGACCTCAATCTATGAGGTAAACTTTGACATCCATGAGCAACACTACCTGTTGTCATTATCTTTGCATGCAAGGTTCTTGCAGCCTCTAGTTGTACACATGGCACTTTGCAAATACCACAGCCAGAAAAGCAAGTGGCGTTTAATGCAGGAAACAAACAGCATCTTGCCAAAAGAAATGAAAATAAATGAAAAGCGCTGTTCAAAGCTATCTGGCAGCCATGGCAAATGTGCAACATCGCCTATATACTTGTGTTTGTGAAAGGTGGTAACAAGCTTTTGATCATTAGTACAGGGATGGCACTGAGGCAGAGCTTGTAGAGGTGCCTGACAGAAACAGATCACTCCTTTTTTTTAAGTAATTTCTGTGTCAGAGGTCTGCTAATAGAAAGAGACTAAGTATTTCAGAAGTAAGTGGTATTCAGAAGCAAGTATTCCTTACTTCAGAACATACGTGGGTTCATCCTTTGTAAAGTATTTTGTAGACCAAGTGTCATCAGCTAAATGCAACAGTTCATTTAGATAGGTTTTTATTTCGCCACATCTTGGAAGTCAGAAAAGGAGGACTAGAGGCAATTTTAAGTGTCAGTGGTTCCACTATTTTCCTATGGCCAATATTAACTATATTAAAAGGGCTACTTTAATCTAGAAACAGACTGAATTTTCTTCAACTATGATCAAGAGATGCTATTTTGATGAACTTCTCATGTCATAAATGATTAGCGTACCTGTTCTATCTAACATCTTATATATAATCACAACTGTCTTTGATCTGCGGAATGCCAGACATGCTTATTTGGCCTTTGTGTCAGTCATGAAAAAGAACTCGGTTGGGTTTTTCTAGTTCCATTAAATTCTCAAAAATCTTTTGATGTATTATGCCATTTATAAAGGCACAACAGAGTCTAACTCCTGGTGCCATTTGTCATTCGTTATCTGTTTTTCTCATTTTCTTATTCCTGTTGTGCTACTATGCATCCTAAGCATTAACTTTGAAAACTTGACCATGGCAGCAAACCAGAATGAAGCATTTGGTTGAGCCTTCAGCTTTTACAATGAACCAAGATTCCATGTGGTTGGTAGAGAAAAGATTGAAAACAGTCTGCTGGAGTACAGGACTGAGGAATTACAAATATCCATAGCTATATTCACAGAAATTGAGTGAGTGAAAAGTTTACAGTCTTCAGGAACACAAGTTCTGAAACATATATTGTGAAAGAAGTGGTTCCAGAATAGGCCAGTCTGAGTGTTGATATCTGGTGGAACTGATCACAGGAAAAATGCAGGAAACGGATCAGCTGACTGAAATTTAGTCTGTTGACCTTTTTCTGATTACACTGAGTAGTTCTCTCAAATACTGTTTGAATGGGCAGCAGAGATCAGGAAGGGAGGCAGCGGACCTCTCAGATCATACTGATGCAAAATAAATACATTTCAAATTTTTGAAAATTGGGTAATTTTTTTAACAGCCTTTAGCATAAACTTTACTGTTTCTTCTATGTTTCATCTTGCTTATTTTCACTGATGGATACACAAGGTAGGTTTTACTGGCCTACATGAAGAACAAAAGTGTATTTCTTTAAACATGAGTAAATTACAATTCCACTTCATAAAATGTGATACCCTTTAATGCATATCCTTTGCACCCTTTTTCATGTGCAAAACTTAGTAAGTTTAAGTGTACTGTAAAATCTGGATGCCCAGGAGATAGTAGGAGTTTCTGCTGTCAAAGCACAGGAATGACTATACTAAATCTATTTTGACTTTTACTAGAAATGTCACAGACTCTGGGAATTCCTACCAACTCTGCTCTTTGATGAGAAGGCTTATAGAAGAGTTGAGAAGAGTTTCTTCTTTTGAATTTGAATGTCTACTGTATTAATCTCATTTAATTCATATTCCCATGTATTTTTAGGCTGTGGATGGGGTCTTCAAAAGTACCTTAGAAGTTTAGGCACCCTTGTCCCACTGAACAGCAAACAGAGTTGTGTGTGTTTGGGCAGCTAATGTACATTTCTGAGAGGTAAAAGGGACTCAAATAATCTTGGGAAAAAAAGATAAAAGCCTTTTGCAGATCCCAGTGCTTCCTCTATATGTCAGGGTTCAGCCACAGACTTAGGCATGTGGCTGGGTCTCAAGATGCCTCATATCTCCCTAGCAGTCCTTTCTGAGTCACTTCTGTCTGCAGCCCTGCTGCCCAGCACCTCACCACCAGCAGAGTCCCGCCACCCACAGTCTAATATCCCATATTTTATGGGAGACATGTCGGAACTACTGGCAAGCCACACGAACCTCCAGAGCTGCATGTGCTTGCTTGGATCACCAAAAATTTTAGGAATAAATGAGTCCAATACCATCTCTGCCTGGGTTCTCTGACAATGAATTAGCATGTTGTCTCTTATGAATATCCTTTTATTGACAGTTCCTCTCAGCTAGCTTTTGATGTGGACAATAGATATAGCATATCTGAGTCCCCACAAAGTGCTGTGCCTCTGGTCTTTCTGTTATTTATAAAGCTGTGTTGTGGTTAAATGATATGAATGGATTTGTTCCCAGAGGGATAAGAAGAAAGTGGAGTTTTGCAACATCACAAAAACTTCATCATCAATATGTTTACTATACCAAAATCTAAAAGGTTATCTTCTCAAGGGTAAAATAAAGAAAACAAAAGCATGGTCCTGTTATCATTCTTGTCACAGCTGACTTGCAGTCTTCTGTAGTCTGCATTGGAAAATTATAGATGCTCCTTGGCTTTGGGGTTTTTTTTGTCTCTTCCTGTTCACATAAGTTTGCAGTTTTCATTAGTAATTTCAAATTAGACTGCCACTGCTATTATTCTTCACAAGTCAATTTTTCCTTATTATCCTGTTTTCTTCCTTGGGAAGAGCAGAGGTTGGAAACAGGTTTGGTTAGTAGTGGTAGTCCTAAATATTTATGTAACATCAATCTCCAGAGGCCTTTTCACAATCACATAAAGCATGATGTGCTTCTGACCTTTATACAGTTTCCCAGGAAATCAATCCCTTGAAGCAAGCAAATAGAGAGGGGCCTATCTCCCCTACATCAAGGACAAGTTCTGGCTTCAGCCTCAGTGTTTCTTATGCTGGCTCCTTCTGCTAGGCCAAAAGAGATGTTTACCCCTTGGGGAGAGATGTGTCCAGAAGTTCCTAACAGGATGTTACAGCACTGTAGTACAAACTGCTCAGAACTGCACAGTTTTTATATAGTTGACTACAATATTTTGAGGTTCCAGGACTAGAACAAGGAGGCTCTTTTCCCATGATGGTCTATGGCTTCAAAAAACTCCAGGGTGGAATTTTACTTGCAGTGCATGGCTGATGAAATCTTATCTTACAGCTGATATCCCAGCTCAGTTTAGAACTGAAATTTGTTAGCCTTGAGGAGGTTCAGGGGGATGACATCAATGTATCTAAATATCTGCAGGGAAGGTGTGAAGAGGATGGAGTCAGGCTCTTTTTCAGTGGTGCCCTCTGAGAGGGAAAGAGGCAATGGGCATAAACTGAACACCAGGAAACGCTTCTTCACTATGAGGATGACCCGACACATATTCCCTGGAGCAGTGGTAGAGTCTCCACCCTTGGAGAGCTTCAAAAGCCATCTCTTGGTGACCCTACTTGAGCAGGGGAATCTGACCAGATATTGTCCAGAGATCCCTCCCAACTACAACCGTTCATGATTATGCATTTCTAGCTCAAACCATCCTCCTCCTCGCAGTCCAGTGTACACAGCCTTCCGCTCTCTCCAGACTGTCTCCATTGACATCTAGGTTGCCCTGTCAGCAGGCCTGGTAGACCTTCCTGCAATTTGTAGATGCTAATTATTTTTTTATCTCACAGTCAGAGATGCACCTTATAAGAAGGGTAGTACAGAGCAAATACAATTATTTGTGGGGAGCGAGGCTGTCTCATCCATATGTTAGATGCCATTGTGCCATTCCAAAAATGTGCAATGATGTTCAGCTTTTCAGGTTGGTATAGCCTCCTGTCAGCGTTATCTATCTGCCTACAAGTTCTAGAAGAAGGATTCAGTGCTTCATCTCTGACACACTTCAGGTAAGGCAAACCTCATTTTGGGTTACCCTTTCTAAAAAAGAGGCTTACACTGGTACAATTGGTTACCAATTGAATCAGGCAAAATGTTAATATATTTAGGTCTTATAATACGAGCCTGTCATCTGTGTAAATAAATACTCTGGCTGATAGAAAAGGTGGATGCAATAAACAAGTAGTCTTTTTCAGTACTGTTATGCTACGGCCTAGGGAACTGTGTGCTTGATAGTGTCCCCCCTTCCAGTGGTCCTGACTGGGGGTGAGGTAGCATCAGGACAGATAATTTTTGTGGTTGCCTCCAAGCACCTTTTTTTCTTAGAAGGTGTTTTGGTTTTTGGTTGGTTGGTTGGTTTTGGAGTGTTTTTTGTTTGTTTTTTGAGTTTTGGGGGTTTTTTATATCTCAAATAAGTATGTGGAAATTTATAGTTGAACTGGAGCTGGGTCTGAACATCTGGGCAGCTGTCCTCCTGGATGGTCCTGGGCAAAGAATCAGGGGTTTCTCAGAAAAATGGGTGATTACAATGGAACCATATCGATGCTCTGAAAAATCTTCATTTCGCAGGACTGAGATTTAACTGGATTTTTAGGGTGGGGGTTTTTTTCTGAGATAGGCTGATAAACGTTTAAGCTGGTACTAAATAGGTGAAGAGGGTCTCTGGTACCTCTTAAGTCAGTGTGTGTTGCAGTAAGAGCCCCTGAAAGGCTGTCACGGAGACAGCAGCTATGTGGATTATCGTACTCTTAAACTGTTTATGTTAATATAAATGAAGAGGTGGTCTTAAAAATTTTATTTCCTTTCAAACTTTGAGCTAAGGTACCTTTATTTTTAAGGGATGTTGTACAAGAAAACATTCCCAGTAGAAAATTTATAGATCTATAGTGCTTGTGACTAGGTACTGGAGCTACCTCTTGGGGCAGAAGCAATGCAGCGTAAATTAGAGAGGCTTTAAAAATGTTTTGATTTTTATGGTAATACGTAACCTCTTTCTTCCCTGCTACTGAGTTAAACTCACTGGAACATAAGATTTAGTTCTTGAGTAATACAAGTTTCCAAAATCTCTGAATTAAAACAAGAGCATGGTTACCAAAGAAAGCTATAACAGATGAAAAGAGAAAGGGGAGGAAAATAACAGGAAAGAAAACATTGAGGAGGGAAGGCTGTGGAGTTTATTACTCATTCCTAAGGAACCTGGTTATCAAATTTGATTAGGTTCATACTTTTTTTTTTTTTTTTTTTTTTTTTTTTTTTTTTTTTTTTGTAGTGCCTTTAAAAGCTATGTCTTAAATAAATGAATCCAACTATTTTTAGTTAGTGATTATGGAAATGCTTCAGACATCCATGTATCTGAGTGATTAGGAAGGCCCACTGCATAAATTTAGGGGTGTGCAAACCAGACACCAGAGACAAAACTGAAGAAGACACAGGTGTGGAAACTGAACAAGAAAGCACACAGTAAGGATAGGATCAAAAAGAAGGATTAATTGAGGCAAGGAGAAATCCAGCGAGGCAGCATTTGCCCAGCTGACTATGGTAAATGAGAAACGGGTCATTGAGGGAACTTTCAATATAATAGTTAAAAATTAGAAGTAACCTAATGTGGATAACTACTGATCAAAAAGTCATGAGTGTACCACAACTGCTGTTACTCGATACGTAATTCTATTACAGGTTGGAGTTGCAAGGCTTTTTTAAAAACATTTCAGTTCTCCAGATTAATGTTGTTAATTGCTTTTCCCACTACTCTTTTGAATCTGCTGAGTTAGAACACTATTGTGGTACTAATGATCCTCTGCACCTCAAACTGATAAACAGGGTGGCTTCCAAATACAGGTTTAAATCTATTGATTAAGCTTTGGTTCAAACATAAAAATGCAAATTTTACGAAGTATAGTGCAGAAAAATATATTCCTAGAAAGCAAGTGGGGTGGATGACTGCATAATGTACTGAAGGTGTCATAAAGAGTGTCTGGCTGCTTGGTTTTATATGGTTTTGCTGTCAACACAGCATAATGAGTTTAATTAGTTATGGGTTTCAAAATAAGGGAGAATTGCTCCTTAGTAATCAATGAATGTAAGACAAGACTTTAATGCAACATAACCCATTTGAGGGCACCCAAAATAAAGCCACATCTCAGATATTACTTAATAAGACTGAAGTGTTGACACCACTTAGATGAGAGGACTTTTAAGTCTTGAAGCACTTTTAAGTCCAGAGATTCCAAAAGTGCTGGGTCATACTGTTCTGTGTCTGTGCTTTGAATTTTGAACTGTTACTGCAGTGCACAACATTGTGTGTCTGTGTTTGTGTGAAAGAGAGAAAGAAAAGGTGCTGCTAGTGTTTCAAATTATATTATGGTCATTTTAATTCCTGTAGTACGTTCTCCATATGGCTCTCACCACTTTCCCAGCAAATAGAACAATATTTCATAATTTCTTCTTCATAAACCATTTCTTTCTCATAATTTCTTCTGGTCTTGCTTCTGTCTAATCAGTGTTCTTAGTCATGAATCACAGAATATTCTGAGTTAGAAGGGACCCACAAGGATCATCCAGTTCAACTCTTAAGTAAATAGCTCATACTGGGACTGAACCTGCAACCTTGGCATTTATTAGCACCATGATCTAATCAGGTTTGGTCCTACATTAGTTTCCTCACCACTCCTGAGCCAAACTCAGCTCTGCTCCTCTGGTGTTTCCCCTGTGTGCTCAAACCCTTCTCCTGTGCCAGGAAGAACTAATTATAGCAGAGTCTTCTCGGCTGTGCTGGGGCCAAGAGTGTGTAGTGCAAAGAGAAGGGGCAGGAGCAGTGGGTTTGCAGGAGCTACTTTTCCTGCTCTCTTCTCTTAATGGTGTTAACTATAGGATCCCAGCTCTGAGGAGGGCTGAGATCTCCCCAGTATCTGCACCAGTTCTAATCTGCTGGTCTTTGCCATGAGGGGAGAAAGGGGGTCCAGACAGTCTCAGGTGGTTGGCTTGCTTTCAGGTTGGTTGTAATGTACTGGAAAGCTGAAGCTTTTGTTGTCAGCTGCAGCTGTGCTCCAAGCTCATTTGGCATGTGGAGAATTTGAAGGAATGGCAACACTTAAGATCTTCAGGACAAGCCTGAAGGAAGGTGGTGATGGCGTCACACAAGTTTGTCTTCCTTTTGAGAGAATGCTAGCTGTAGTTATACAGGAAGTGCCAGGCAGCAGTGGGTGACCCCAGGAACTGAGCAAGAAATAGTTCTCCCCATGGATCTCTCTTGAGATCCAGCAGCTCTGGATGTTATTGCTATTTGTCCTATGATAGTGTTGCCTTTTGAGTTCAGAACAAAATGTTTCAGCTGAGCAATGAGTTGAAGGCACAAGGACTGAATCTGAGGATATCTTTTGATGTGATATAAAATTAGTGACGACAGCTAGTAGCCGTAAGAGAGTGTGCTGCATAATGTTCTTGTTATGATACTGGACTAAAACTTTTGAAGTTTAGAACCTGTCTCAGAATTTCTTCATGATTTCACAAATAAGGACATTTACCACTCTATCTGCATCACCCCTAGATAACCTCTAACTCTCAGAACAACGGTACAATATTCCCTACTATGCATGGAGTGGCTAACAGAGGAATTCACTGAATCCAGAAAATACTTAAAGGAGCTAACCAAGCCAGTAGAAAAAAAAAAAATATCCAAACAGGTGAACCCCACTTTTAATCATAGTGAAGTACCTTTGTTTGGACTAGGTCCAAATGTTAGGTGTAAAGCCAGTGCTTTGTCTTGAAAAAAAATGAAATAAAGTCCTTGGGACTGGTATCTGGGAAGGAGGGATCCATTTTCAAGTCTTTATTCTGACTCAGGTAGGACAGGCCAGCAGTATGACATGATTGCCACCTACTTAAGGTTCATGGGCAGGCCATCTCAGCCACTTTTGAAGCTGTTTCACTGCTCATAAATTATTAACTTGGCTGTGAGCTGGAGAACTATTAGCTACCCTCTCTCTTGCTTCATGAATCGCTACATGTGTAAATCTTTATGTGGGTTTAGTCCTTAGGGAATTACTACAATAGGAAGCAGAAGAATAGTCCAGTGCTTGGATAGCAGTAGCCAGAGGTGTGAAGAATTGCTGTCACAGGTGTGGCTGAGTTAGCTTTCATGAGCCTAGATGCTTGTTGGTTCCCAGGCAGTATAAGAACATCTTGGTGGACTTGTCCCATAGTGAAGCCCTTAGCCCTAAGAATGGTAAACATGTTCCCCATGTAACGTATGGCAATACTTAGAGACATTTCTTTACCAAGGAGTTGTCCATGTGAGCTTGAAAAACAGAAGTGAAAACAGAAAAGCAGAAGTGAAAACGGCAAAGGATAGATACAGAAGTAGCTGGTATATCCACACAGAATTCAGTCACAATTTCTTTGGCAGAGACAAACACCTGCCTGCAACTTTCCTGTTTGTAGAAACCCAACAGAGACACCTTAAAATAGCCAGCAGCTAAATGGTTAGGGAAGTCATTTAGGTTAAAGCAATGCATGTTCATATTTCTGTGTGATTAAAATCAAACTATTTAAATCTGTATGATAGTAAAGGCCCCAGGCTAAATGGAAGTTGGTCTTTCTCAGTCTCCTTTGCTAAATATTTGTTGCAGGAATAGAGAGCCAGTGGTTCATTCTATAGCTCACGTGTGGAGGTATGGGGGATTGTGAAAACGCGAAGTTTAGGATCCATACCTGTGAATCCTAAATAGTTACACCAGGTGGGAAAAGTGTACCAGCAGAGACTGAAAAAGATTCAACTCAAGGTACATAGCAACTCCATTTCAGGTGGGGCAGAGCCTTCAGATCCTGGCCCCAAATCCCAAGTGATCACCTGCTGAGTAGCTAGTAGCAATTTTGAGGTCACTAGCCCCAAAACAGAGCATGGAGGCACAAAGCAGTTGCCACTGGAGAGCCTGAAGATGCCAGCTACAATGCAGACCTGCAGAGCATAGTTAAGGTCTGCTAAGCTCGGTTAAGTTACATCAGACCTGAATGATCTGTTTTCAAAGGATGTAGCTGTACATACAGCTGGAACAACTGTGCAATGCCATTACACAAATAAATGACGTGCAGAAATAAAGTCAAGCTGTGGGTGGGTGAGCACGTTTCTCACCTATAATCTTCCTCACCATTTGCTTTGCAATAAAAGGGAGCTGTCAGAGACTGCCAATGGGAGCTGTGTCTCCCAGCCTTGCCCTCCCTTATCGTACTTCTGAGCAAAGCCAGCTGATTAAGCAGCGTCTGGTGTGACTGACCTTGTATCTGAGGTCAGTCAGAGACCTGCAGAGCAACCTGTTGATTCACTCTAACAAACACAGGCAGTAACTTTCAAGTTTGCAGCCCTTGATGCCCTCACTCAGATGGATGTGGGAGGGTTACTTTAGGTCTTGATTTAGATGTCTGTTAATTTACTGTACAGTTCAGCAAGTTGCTGTGGCTCAGGGCAATTTTAGCCTGAGAAATGAGGGATGGTGAAACTCTGCCTGCACACAGACATACACAGGGGTGCACAATATGGTAGGAGGAGGATTTGGAATGCAATAGGATATGTCTGTGAGGAACAGTGAAGTAGAATGGGGGAACATAGGATCATGTTGTAAAAACATGTGTTTCTGGAGTAATTCAAACCTTATCAGCATGAGGAAGTATTTGCCAGTGTAACTTCAATTGGTATTGCTATACCAGGAAACCCTCTTAGCAAGTATAAAGCTCGTATTACTTTCCACAAGGAAATAAAGGCTTATCTTGTTGGAATAACTTGTATTCTGGCCCAACACAGGCTGGCAGTCTTGGAAGGAGAAGTAAGACCTCTCTTTATCCTTTCATTTCTCTGTAAGTCAACTTCAATCATGGAACGGAATTAATGTTTCTTATTCTGTAGCTCCCAGGAATACCGAGAGAAGTCACTACTTAACCTTTGTACAAACTTTGCAAAAGAAGATCTCTAATGCACTCTACTGATGCTGTGGTGTACTGTCAGCATGCTGTGAGCACTCACACAGCCCCTTAGACTGCCTCTTGTCTCTAGCTGGTGACAGCAGTTGAGGAAAATTAGATGTATTCTGCTTGGCTGCCAGTTACTCAGAGATAATCTAGCACCCAACTATTGAATTTCTACAGGGAAAAAAATGTTTAATCACACCTGAAGCTTAATCAGGCTCATCATGCTAAGCTCTAGCTGGTGTGTGTGGATGTAGGCATGTGGTCCTGTGTGACAAGACAGAGGCAACTTTGGTAAAATCTTTTGGTGTACGAGAAACCCGGGGAATCACTGTCACTCCACAGATACCACAGAACAGTTCCAGTCTTCCTTCTGCTTCTGCTGTTCTTTAAAATGCTTAGTTTGCCTGGAAAGGGCACTGTAATGTAGCAGACTGATTTGTTAAAGATCAGGTGAAGACTTAATCTCAGCCAGTATTAGACATCTATACACAAATTAATCAGAGGACTTCATGATGTATCTGACCCACTTTTAGAATAAGACGGATTTCACCTAATAGTGTGTATGTCATTCACTTGGTGTTACAGGACGCCCTGGCATTGTGCACATTAAGAGGTCAGACGGATCACATCCTAGAAGTCTGTACCTACCCTGCACCTAGGCCTCTGAGTAGTCTTCTGTGTGGATGGTAATAAAGCAATCACTTTTGCTTTTATTTTAGGTCAGTTTCACATTTTGGTATTCAGGCACTTGGCAGCTGTGTAATGTTTGGTTTGCAAACACTCCCAGGGAAGGGCTCAATCCAAGCCAATTATTTTCTTTACAAAGAGATAAAAACTCAAACATTTTTCTTTACTCTCACATTTTGTAAAACATTTTTTTGTTTTTATACCCTAAAAAGGCCCAGGCTCAGTTCCTATACCCTTCATATGTTTAAAGATCTCCTCTTTCCACACTTTAACCAGGATTATTATGTGACTCTGTGCTCGATTTTGATGGAGGTAGAAGTATTTTTAAAACTCTTCTTTAGCAGCCCAGACATTTTTGAAGCTGGAAAAGGCATGGATACATCTAGCCTGTGCATCACAGGTACATGGACTAAGGCTGACCTATTGCCACCTAAACTGGTATGTCTGAGTGATGCACAGCAGCTCTTTAGAGAAGCTGGGTTTAGTTTAAAAGCAGCAGGTTTCCTAAGAAAGGTGCTCCCTCCCAGCTGCTGTGCTGCACTAAGACCCTCACACTTTGTGCTGCTGGGCTGGGTATCTCTGTGCCTGTGCCTTGCTGGATGATGTAGGCATGCCGGCGGCCACCACGTAGCACTGCTGTCACCACCGCTTTGTTGCCATGCTGTGGAGAGTGCTGTTCTTAGGAGCCTCCAAAGAGGAATCACAGGGAGTGTTTAAAGCCAGCACTGTCTCTGTTTATAAAAGGCAAGTCTCACTTCAGCTGTTTTCCCATTGAGAAGTTCTCAATTAAACTGCCTATCCAGCCTTTATGCTTCCTCCCACTCATGAAAGTCTAGAGATCAAGGTAATCTACTTCCAAGATAATAGAAAAATACTAAATATATGCAAGATACTTGATGGGATAAATGAGCATATTGTGATTAAAGGAAGTGAATCATATCTTTAAACAATGTAAATTTGTACAAACTTACCTCAGCCAAGCATGTATGCCCAGGGTCATATTTTCAACTGGAATTTAAAGTTAACTAATAAATGGGAGAGATTTAGGTAGCAGGTCAGTCAGGCTTGTCTAGTCTTTCTCATGCTGGAGGCCAGGTAGGAGCTCTGGGCTTCTTCCACTTAAGCCCCAAATCTCCTAGTGCTGTCTTACACATTCCTGGTGCAGAAGGAGGGACCCCTTTGATTTCCACTTCTGCTTTTCCTTTTCTGCGCACACAGCAGCTGCTACATCCACTGAAGCAAGAGAGACTCTCTGTGATGCAAAGCAGGCACTGAATCTGGACAGGACCACTTACCTGTTTGAAATCGTTTGGTCAGTCTATGCTGTTGTTCAATAAGTGTTTCATCTGGGATGTTCACATTCTCACTTGCACAGTTAACCCAAACATAGGGGTGCTTGTAAGGCAGCCCAAGAGCTGCTTCCAGCTCATTGATGAGTCCGTCTGTACCCTGAGCAGTTTCTCTTTTTTAATCAAATGGTTTTAAATTAAGTATTTATTTGACCACATAATTCGTTATTCTGCTGTTCAGAAGCTGGACAAACCTGTCTTTTGTTTGGTTTCTCCAATCTCTCTGAGGGCAGAGACACAAGATAGAGGAGAATTTCTGTTTTGATTCTTTCTTAGTTTTCTGTGTTCCATACAGGGACTGTTGAAAGGCTTTACTACTCCATATCTTTTGAGTATAGGCTTCTGCATAGAATAATAAAGAATGGGTAGACTAAGGCCTGCTGTATGACTCCCAGAGGATGGGAAAAAGCAATCCTAGCACTACAAGAGATGAAAAAAGCAGGTGAGAAGGAATCGGCTTAAAGATAACACCATTAGACACCAAAAGCAAATAATGTCATCTGCATAGACTAAGTTGTTTTAGGTTTTTGTTTGGTTCTGTAGTTTGGGTTGGGTTTTTTTTTTTGTAATAAATACATTAGATGGTTTAGTCTCTTCTAATTTTTTCCAGCTAAAATGTTTTCAATCCTTTTCTTTAAAGATCATTTTCATCATCATGTTGGAGAATGCAGAAATCAACATACTGGGTTTGTTTGATGCTGATGTCACACTAAACAGCAGACCTCTGGCATTACGGAAAGTGCCAATTTAATTGGAAAGATCTAAGTTTCCATTTTCTGGATCTGTGAAATATGATTTTAGATATAAATGAGAGCCAGACCCAAGGGGATTATCCTGATTTATTAATTTAAATTACCATCAGTGTCTGAGTGGATACTCTTGTGCAAGTTTCTAAGTGATTTTTAAGGTGGATAGATTGGGAAGCAGACTGATGTATGAACAGGTTAGTGGGTGAAACATGAGCATAGCTCAAAAGTCATGGTTGCCTAAACAGGAGAGCACAAATGGAGGGACGTGCTGGATGCAGGGATGCCAATTAAGCCACTATAAGCAATGGTGGGTTTAGATCCATCCTCCATCTCTTGATCAGCCCACCAAAATACAGAGCTGTCCCTGGAGCCTGAGATAGGTCCCTATCCCTCTACTGAGGTTTCAGCTATGGAATTGCTGAGAGCTCCCTCACCTGACATAGTGCTGTTTTGGGGGGAAAGGCCTCTCATTCACGGCTGCCCAGGCATTTCAGAGCCACACAGCAGCTGGGTCCTGAAGGCTGTTCAAGGATGTTTTGTGTAATGAGAACCTGGTAATGACATTTGCAGAGCAGCTACTCAGAGGTGAGGCAAAGTAATGAGGTTGGTGAGGCAATGATGAAATCTAACCCTGTCTTCTTGCAGAGTTTACAAGTGCTATGAAGTGAAGATGTGTGGCAGTATTTCCCAGCTTTAAATGATGTAGGTTGTCCAGGCTGTAAAATGCTTTGTTTTCCTTTGAATGGTTTCTATAAAACAGCCACAAACATGTCTCTCTTTCCCCACTGCTCCATTTATTGATGCCACACTTAGGCCTGCTGTTATCCCGCTGTCTATTGTTACAGGTCTCAATGGCTCTGAAACAAGGACAAAACATCCTGTTTATTGGACCAGGCATCACAGAAGACATTTTCCATTATCTTCAGTATCACTGTCTTTTCCCTCTCTTTATACATATTTTGCAGCCGTGCAGCATAAAGGTTACCTGATCCAGGCTTTTCCCTGCCTCTGGTGGGAATTTCATGATACTCTGGGAAGAGGGGGTGCTTATAAGAGCCAAGTGATGCCCAAGCTGTCTTGCTGTTGGGAAAGTCATATGTACTAGGTGTGAATCACTTAAGGTGATCTGTGAATGCTGGCCATGCCTGCCCTTTCATTATCTCAGAGCTGCCTGCAAGAACTGGCATATGTGGTATTTTGTATTGTACTGGTGTTTGTGAATGCTGGGTTATCATAGATTACGTTATTATTCCAAGTCACTCATGCACACTCGTGCAGGCAAGCCAGGTATCAGTTTGGATCCTGTTTTCTGTTATAAAAGCATGCATGCCTACGTGTAAATCTACACTAAAAAAGCTGCATTCATACAGTAAATCTCAGCTTTCTCTTTGCCTGCTTTACTTGAGGCAGAACATCTCGTGTTAATCGCAGCAATGCGTTGTAGAAAGATGAGTGCAAACCAGTGAACTGTGTGGTTGGCTGGTAGTTTAGAGGATTGGAGTCTGTTCTCTGTTTTCATTTTGACCTGGTGCTTGACCCTGGGACCTCTCTTTGTTCATCTTGTCTATTCGGATTGATGGGTTTCACTCAAGTCTGTACTGGATATAAGTACTCAAGTCAAGGGAATCAGGGTTTCAGGGTAAGTCTGCATTGCAGTTTTAAGCTGTGTTCCTGCCTGTGCATTTGCCTAAACCCACTACTGTGTCTGCACAAAAATCTTGCTTATGTGGCTTGGATTAAGTGATAAAGCTCAAGCTATTCCCAGCTGCTAATCAGTGAATTCCTGAGAGTGTCTTTTGTTATGTATTCTTGGCTTGACAAGAACTGTTGGCTAAAATTATTTGTCTCCCAAGGCACCCATCCTGTGCCTGGGGTCACAGGAGCTGCTGGTTCATCTAAGCAAGTGCCAAGTAAGCACAGCAGGCACCAACATTATTTGTGAGATACATACATACATTTCTCTACAAGCAGCACAATTTTTGTCATCCAGTTATGGGCCAGTGTACCTCACTCATGTAGCAAAGTGAAGTGTCCTAGTGTGAGTGACTGCAGGAATTTCCAAGTTGTCCCCCTTTCTCCTGCCCTCTCACTCACTCATTCAGGTGTGGTAGAGGTGCTGCACCAGGTCAGGAGTCCTGCAGAGTCCTTTCAGGATCAGACTTGGGACCCACCCCACAGTGGGCCTTTTCCTCATTTTTAGCCCATGTGTGCTAACTAATACAAATTACTTCGGTTGTTAGCAAAGAAATGTACTGGTTTGATATAAAGACCGTTTATCTCTCAAACTTTGGGATAGCTGAGTGTTGCAAAAGTTGAGTGTTGCACATCCTGTCTAATCCATAACTGATGCTGGTTTGAGTCTCTTTTCTTGGCAAGGTAGTACAGGAGTTGTTCTTCCATGAATTTCTTAACAGTTTAATAATACTTTAAGAGAATATGATTCATTGCTGTCATTACTAGGGAATTTTTGTCAATAGTCAATAATTTTTGCTGGCAAACATCAAGTATTTCATGTCTGAAAACTAACATTTTTGCTGCCCTCAGTTTCTCAGCTAGTGTATGAGGATACTCACTTTGCCTGCACCAAAACTGGGATTGTTGATGACAGTTTTGCTGATGAGTTGAGATGTAGGAAGATCCACCTGAATACCCTTATTTGTCCAAAAATGTTACTGTTTCCTGACACCATTAAATATGGGCCCCAAAACTTCAAGATACAGATCTGATCAGTGATGTGTTCTATCCACAAGACAAACATCTGTTATTCACCAGGGTAAATGAATCACTCTTTTTAAAGTCATTTGCCCACTGGTTTATAATTTAACCTTTAACTGGGAGTGTGAACCAGGAACCTGAACGATGACCAGACGGTTAAGGAAAGTAAATGGTGTTTCCTCATTCCTTCCAAGTGGTTGTGCAGAAAATTGGTATTGTAGCTTTTGTTTAGCTTGCGCACTCATAAGCCCTTCTCCCTTTCCTGGTCTGAACCACAGTTTGTGTGGTACTACCAACACCATTAAAAATTAGATCATCTGCTTCTCCAGAAAAGGGTGGACAGTCAAAATCCTTTACCTCAGAGTTAACTGGCTCCTGAATGGTGCATTCTTAGAGCATAGCAAGTTGCAAGAAAGAAACCTACCTAAAAATACCTATCAAACTGTCCATCAGGTGCCCTTCATTTTGTGGGTGCTTGGAAGAACTACTGGTTCAAAACAAGGTTCAGCAAAAAAAGATCATGTTAGTTGTAACTGTTGACGTCGATGAGGTTAGACTTGGGGTTCCTATTTTTTGTCTTTTTCTAGGTCACAGAGACTCTCATGGCTCTGAAAAGCCTCAGATCAGTTGTCTGAAGTGTTTTCCATTACATTTATGTGCAGTCCGAGACTTTTGTTAAACTAAACTACAATCATAATAAACTTTCAAGATGCCGAGAATTAATTTTATTTTTTTATTGTCTGTGCTGCAAGTACACATTATTTCCTGGGAGCCTGGCTAGCTGTAAGTGACCTGAAGACTGCAAAGTCAGTATTACAGATAGGAGTAAAACTCAGAAATCCTGTCTGTATTAGTCTTAAACTGTCCCTATAGTCTTAAACTATTGCTTACTCAGCAATTCTTTTTGCCAAAGTATCTTACCCAGATTTCTTTAAAGACAAATATAATGACAATTTTTTAAAAAAACATTAGCCCACTCTCATGCCTTGAGAACCCTTTTCATTCTGCTTTGTAGGCCAGATCAATTCTAATACCCAGACAAGCTGCTCATGGGAAGAAAACCCCTCATTAACCTCAAATTAGACCAAACTGATGAGATTTTTAGTTACAATTATATCAGTGAAAGCTAAATTATAATCAGCTGATGTTACAAGTACCTGGCAGAGAGAGGTGAGATTCACCCAGTGCAGACACATCTGAACAAGATACTAAGTGCCTGTGATAGATAATGGAGAGGAAAAAATATATGGCTAGGGCATGATTAATTTCATTCCCAAGTTGTTGATGAAATGACAGGAGATAAATCTGACTGTAAAAGTATCTATTTCCATTAATTATAAAATGAACTTAGTATGACTACCTTAGATAGAGATTCACATCACAAACATCCAAAGTTGATGAGATACCTCAGAGAACGAGATCTTATAAATATAAATTTGAATAAAAATGTGGAGGTTACCCTGCTAAGTGAACTCTGTAGTGCCAGAGTCAGGAAAGAAATTGTTATGATGGAGAAGTTACTGCCTCCAAGGCCCAAAGTCAGAAGCTCCACTGCCTACAGGAAGCTGGCACTTAAAATGCCAATAACAAGATTTGCAAGATACCTGCTAGAAAAGTGATCTATTGTATAGGCTGAAGGGTCTGTGGTTATCTACCAAGTTGGTTAATTGAACAAGAACAAAGGTCAGCAGGGTAAGGCCATGCAGGAACCTTGCAAGAAAAAAAGCCCTTTAGTCAGACTAGGGCACGTTTATGAGACTGATACACCCAGCCTGTAAATGCCTCCAAGCCAGAGATGCAGGCAGGAAAGCTGTGTGAGCACTCGCATGTGTGAAGATGTGGTGTTCCCCAAAGTAGTGTCAGTTTTTCCTCCCTGCCTACACTACGAATTAGTCATATTCCAAGGGCACTGGGGCAGCCTGAATGGGATTCCAGGTTCCCACTGGTTGTTGCACTCCAGACTGCCATTTCCCTCTCTCCATCCCCTCCGTATCCCTGGTTTCAATCTCTGCTCCACACAGTGATTTACATGTTCCAAAAAGACTAAAACTAAGCTCCTGGACTTCCTGCCCAGAGAACAGAAAGTCCCCGTTTGTAGTCACCATAGCATTTGTGAGCCTGGACAGGTGCCGGTGCAGCTGGCTCCTGCTGAGCTCTTTCATGCCACAACTCCCATCACCTGCATCCAATATCTACCTGCACCCGTGTTAACATGACTGAAGTTAATTCAGCCACTGCTGTATGAGTTTCAGTGGCTACAGCTCAGGTGTGCACTCCGCCTGGGAACTTTACCAGTCCAGTTGCTGATGAGCTGCCTCCTGTCCCCACTCCACAAACACTGTTCTGACTTGGACGACAACCTGACTGCTGAGTCAGCTGCGTTGAGAGGAACATTTGACAACAACAGGACTTCATACTAAGGCAACTAAGTCAACTAAGGCAACCTGTTTGTGGAGTCCTGCTGGGTGGTTTCATGCCTGGACGTGGGGACTGGGGTGTTTGCCTTAGAGTATTATACGTTTATCCTTTTTTCCTATAAGCTCTATTAAGTGCCTCTTCAAGTTTACCCTGTTCTACACTTCTGCCCCAGCCCTGCTGCACTAGGCAGAGGGGTAGGTGTGAGATCAGGCTGTTTGCTGTAGTGGTTCAGTAACCTAAATATTCTTGACCAATGTCTTCATTATCAGTGTGAGCTGAAATCCTCTGGTGTTCCAGAGAAATCTAGCTACCACAGCAGGCCTTTCATATACCCATATTAGGGCAAGAGTACTCAAAATGCCAGAAAGGGTCTAAGCCAGTAGTCCGCAGATGCCAGACTTGTGACCCATACTGTGAAAGCAACCTCTGTTAGGAGGTTTGCCATGCTGAGGAGCGTCTGCTGCAGCTCCCCTAATGGAGAGAGGCTGGCACGGTGCCGAGCACAGGACATGACTTGTGAGCCAGCTGCAGACCATGCCCTGGGGTCCCAGTCATCAGCTTTGGATGACATTTTGGGACACCAGCACAACACTTGGTATTCTAGAGCTCTGACCCATCACTCTGATTTCAGCTCATTTCTATAATTAAGAAAAAAAGGAAATCAGCAGATCAAAACCCGTGTGTATTCCTTACGAACCGTTACTTTAGGGAGCGACTGGTAATGCTATAAGAGACTTCCTGAGCACTACAGAGACTTTTCTCTTAACAAGAACTTTATAAAATCTTCATTATCACCACCTACCTACCAGGGGAGCTAATTTCACACCCTTTTTATTCTTAGCTGCACATTATACCCTCTTAACAACAATTTAAAAATAACTGCAGGAAGAACTGAATCACACATAATTTGAACAATTAGAAGTGACAAGCTGTTTTTCTCATCTAGTAAAATATGTCCATTTGGCATACTTTGCTGTCTAGCAGAGCTCTTTTATTCACATCACTCCAGTCTCTAAGGAAGACAAGCTATTATTATTATTGTTCCATTGAAGAAATGGACATCTGTACTTTCAACAGGATTAATATATTGAATGCACCAGAGTTATTTTATAGACCCTGAATTTGTTGTTATGAAGCAGACCCAGAAGACTGAAGACATGAGGCCAAGCCAAGCGAGTCCTTGTGAAAAGCCTCCCTCCTTGGTCCACAGAGTCAGCCAAACAAAATGAATCAGCCCTCCCATGTGTAGCATCTCCTATTTATAAACTGAGCCTTGTACTGACATTTGCCCCTGAACTTAAAAAAGCTTAAAGGGTTTTGAGAAGAAAGCGTGCTCCATGTCAGAGGTGGCATAGCCATTCTCTAGAGAAAACAAGGGCCTCGAGTTGAGGGTGTTATGCAGTCATCTTTATACCAGCCAGACATTTCATTTTTCTTTTAATCTCTGAACAGTAAAGTTCAGGTTTCTGGCTGAGCAATAAGCTCAACCTAAGACACAAGCTGAGAGCAGGGACCCATAGAGGGCTTGCAAAGACCTGATGCCTGAAGCTGCTTAAAGCCTAACTCCTATGACTTTTGTCCTTGGAGACCTACCATAAGGCATAGCTTTAAACTTCTATATCACTTCCAGAAACGAGCCACTTTTGTCTCATTTTAAAAGATATATATGTGCCTAAAGAGGTAGGTAAGTAGTTAGTGAGTATTTCAGAATAATTTCATATCTAACTTCCATCAAGCAACTGTCAAATGACTTAATGCTTTGAAAAATCTGAGAAAGAAGATTTCTAAACACATTTACATCTCTGGCCACTGTTACTCCATCAGTGAAATGAAAGCTATCATAATTTTCCATTTGCTTGGGGACAATGACAAGATCTTGCTAGGAAATAAAGAGCTCTGGAGCACCAGTGCTGCTAGAGAATGTTAAGGAGATCTGAGGGTGGTGAGAACATCCTTGTTTCTGATGTTGTGTCTCTTGTCATAGGGAAAAGAGGAGGCAGTGAGCTGAAGCACTTCTTTTTACTGGACTCTTATTTCTTATTTGTTCATACTGGTTAGCTTCTTGCCTTCACACGTCTCTGACCCTCTTGGCTCTGCCCTGCTCCTCCCACCTGCAACATACACAGTTTATCTCATCCCACCCTCTTGGATAGTAATAGGAGCTTAATTATCCAGTGAAAGACAGTGTGACTCCTTTCTTCTATCTCCCTGAGCACTGACATAGTGCTCATAATTATAACTACTTCAAATAGCATGCTAGGCATTTCAGGTGAAAAATGCTATTTCCTACCAGCAAATCCCATTCTTCTCTGCTCGATCCAATTTTTTTCTTCATCTGTTTTCTAGAAGCAAATCAAGCATGTTTTCATTATGCACTCCATTAGCAGAAAAGCAATGCCTAATTCTTAAAAATATCATGTTGGTTTCCGGTGTGCTTCTGTGCCACTGAGGCTAAGTAATCCCTTGTGAAAAATTTGACCCTACTAGGATGGAACTCTAAGCTCAGAAGAAATCAGTAAGTGTCCACTTGCTGGTGTGCCAAACAAATCTGGATAAAGCACATCAAAAAGATAAGACTGATCCATTTCTGTGGTCCCAAAGGGAGAAAGCTTAGTGCATTGCTGTGCTTCCTTGCATAAACTGTAGTGACTACAAGACAGGGATCTGCCTGGTACCCAGAGTTTTTCCCTTTCTATAAAGCATTAATCCTAATTCTTCACAGAGGAAATCTTTGTTCGGTAGTCCAACAAGTAATCCTTTAGTCCTTTGGTTCTGTAGGATAGCTGAACCCATGAACCACTGGCGATGCTTCCCTCTCACTGGAAACTGATAGTCCTGATTAATTTGCAGGATTACACTGCAGAGAATTCACTCCAACAATGATAATTTGTCCCCTCATCATCAAATCAGATTTTTTTCCCTGATATTAGGCATAGAATTCTGGTCTTTTTAGCTATGAAAAATTGTATTTAAATGCAGGTTAATTTGAAGTCAGGTGTTTGAGACACTCATAGGGAGAGGTGGGAAGGAGGACTGCAGGCTTTGCATCCAGAAGGAATTGGCTGGAGGAAAAAGGAAATGAAGGAGGTTACATGATGTAGTTGAGGAGGAATGGCAGAGACTTGGAATGCAGTGCCTCGAAAAGCAGTGAGATTCTCAGTGTCCTTGCTGAACCAGAGTAGGAAGCAGCCCTACCTTGGGCAGCCACACTGCAAGCAGTTGTACCTACCTTGCCTCCAGCAAGGATTATATGTTAACAGCCCTGTTATCATCACTGTTCGCAGGAACGATCAAGGGTTTGCCTCAGGAACACCCTTTTGGACAATAGCGGCCTTCCTGCCCTCTCTTCACTTGAAGCAAGTAATAATTTACAGCTACATCAACAACAGTCACTGCAGCCCTCAGGCAACTGAATTACACCTGCAGCTAATGCACACAGGATTGAGCAAAAGCTACACCCTTTCACGATCATACAGATTCTACAAAGGGCTTAAACTGGTGACAAACCCTACAGATTCCCCTCTGACATTATTTCTAATCTAATTACACACCTCTCCTTAGGGAGCTGCACGCCAAGGTATTCTTACGATTTACTTGCTGTTGCTGTGTGCTGTACCTTTGGTATGTACCTCTGTTTATGATTCTACTTTATGCATGGATATCAATGCGCAAAGAGCTTTGTAATTACGACAGCCTGCATAGGGCTGTGAAGTCAGTGTCTATTACTTATGTACTATACAAATTACTTATGATTTTGTGGGATAACATAAACATGGAAACCATGGCACAAATTATCTCAGGTTCAGTTTTCACTGAATCCTAAGAACTTGTGCTGATGGACCTTGTGCTTGCTTCCTGATCCCTATTCAGGCATCACAGTCAGGGCTACATCCAGAGTAGGGCTGTCTGCCCTGAGCCATTAATTTGGGTCCCAAAAACGCAGGAGGGTGCCAAATTCACAAACCTGGAAAAGCTCACTCTACAGCTGTGTTATGAAACATCTGTGTTTTCTTTTTGTGTTGAGCTACAGTCTGGGGAATAAATTAAGAGTTGTTGGGTTTGTGGGGCTTTTTTTCCCTGTATAATGATTTTTTTTATGAACTGAATTTAAAAAATGGGAAATATATGCCATTATGTGAGGAATAATCTGTCCGGTAACAGCCTAGCAAAAGACAGTCTGTGTCCATAACTCTCCTTTTCTGCAAACATTCACATCCACAGCCTCCTGTTTTCTTTTCTCTCACAAAACTTTTTAATCAAAATTATGACAGAAACAGTCCAGATTTTCAAAAGTAAAAATCTGCAGAACTTGGACACCGAAACTTCCCCTGGAGAAAGTATTGCCAGCTCAGAACAGTCCCTGGTAGGGCAGGAGACCTGGTAACAGGGGATATGGAAAAGGCGGAAGATCTTTTTTTTTTTTTTCCTCAGTCTTCAGTGTCAAAGTCTGCCTTCAGCCTCACAGAGCTGCGTGCCTTGCGGCAAAGTTTGAAGGAGACAAACATTGCTAATGGTAAGGGAAGATTAAGTCAGAGCCTACGTAAACGAATGCTTCAGCGTAAGCATGGGGATGTGTGTGAGTCCTTGGGGTGTGATGGCATGGATCCAAGAGCTAGGAGGGAGCTGGCTGGTGTCATTACAAGGCCATATTCTATCATATTTGAAAAAGTATGGTAATTTGATGAGGTCTCCAAGGTCAAGAAGAAAGGCAAATATCACACCCACCAAATACCACACCCATCTCCAAGAAAGGCAAGAAGGAGTGTATTTCTTGGCAAGAACCTTGCTAGGAGCAAGATTTGGTACTAGTGAGGCTGCATTTGAAGAACTGTGTCCAGCTTACAGGAGGGCATCCAGCAGAGGACCACAAGTCACGGGGCGTGGGAGAAGACACTGAGACAACAAGGTTTATTTAACCTGAAAAAGAGGAGGAGAATAAGCAAGCTTATTGCCATCTTCCACTGAGAGGGAGGCTACAGAGCAAACAGAGCCCGATTCTTCTCAGCATTTACCAGGAATGTACAAATGACAACGTTTGCAGTTTGCAGTATGGCAAACTCTAACCAAATATAAGAAAAGAAAATGTCATCCTGAAAGTGACACGGGCAGGGAGGCTGTGGAGTTCCAGTCCTGGACATTTTCAAAATTCAGCTGGTTAACGCCTTGAGCAACCCCACCTAGCTTTGAAGTTAGCCCTGCTGTGAGGAGGTAGCCTGTCAGGTGGCCTCAGGGATGCCTTCCTGTCTGAATTAGTCTGTGGTCCTGTGACTCTTGTGTTGGAGCTTGAGAGCATTTCTTGGGTTTTCTTTCCTGTGTGTATTCCCAAAAGGAGAAGAAGACAGTCAGGAAAGTATACATAACTGTTAAATCACACAAATTATTCCGTTACCCCATTAGAACAAACAAGGAAGGTAAATACATACTGAAACGGACCAAGTTGTATATTTTGTTCTTAGCTTACTGTTGTCTGGAGTTAATGATTCCAGGTGAAGAACAATTGCTTTCTAGAAAAATAAGGATGTTTTGCAAGGTACCTCATGGTTTTTTGATGGTACCCTAAATTTACTTGCAATGGCTGGAATTTCTTCCAGTGTGTCTGAATGCTTTGAAGTATAAGGAAGTCCAAATCAATGCTGCTGATGGCGCGGCCAGGAGATTGTGACTTCTGGTGTGTGGAATGCAGACTCATCTGACACATCTGTGTGCTGGCCTTCTGCTGGGATCTTTTCCTGCAATCCCAACATTGCATTGCATCATCAGTCAAAGCTGTTCTCATTTAACTCCTAAGTTTAACAAGTGTCTAAAATCCCCAAATCCACATAAAAGATGCTAACCTCTAAAGATTTTTCTGACATCTTCCTTTGATGCTGGAGCTCATTCTTCTTAAGATCTTTCCAGAATGAAAGTAAATATTGTGGGGAGAATAAAATCAACAGGATAGACAGACAAACACTTATTGATTAAAAACATTGTTCCTTAATGCACCATTTGGGTATGGACATTTACCAGCAAGCATAATTTTACTAATATAGTGAGGCTAATACCAGTCTATAGCAAAGACTTATGGAAAAACCATCTGGCTGCACAGCATTTCTATTACTGTTATGCAGCACACAGTAAATTTCACCACCTTCAATTCCACTTTCAAATTTCCGTTCTATAGGAATCTGTAGGAACACCTTGTATGCATTCACCACCACACAAACACATGTATACACAGGCAGAGTGTAAAATAGTCAATTAATGGTTGTTATTCATATGCTGTTTGTTGGATATTCACAGCCACAGGTTTTCCAGCTGAGATTACCAGCCTAGTTAACACAGTGGCAGCACACAGCTATTCCCTCAGCTGACATTTGCACCAGTGCTAGTGCAAAAGTGAGAAGTGATCTCTCTAGAAAGAGCCTGAGCACCTCAAAGTAAAGTTAACTATCCGTTCTCTTCTGAGTGTGAAACGGGACCAAACTCCTGTGTCTGGGTGAGTTTTGCCTGTGTTTGGGCTCATCTTCCAGTCTTGGGGTAAATGGTGAACTGCACATGCAACAGGCATATTCCCAAGGGTTTTGAATGTCCAGTGTCACTCTCAGCTAGCACTCGGCAAAGCACAGTAATGGCTTAGGACAGTCTCTTAGGACAGGGCAGATCTGTGTGATGCCCCAGGCCAGGTCTATTTTCTGCACTTCTGTGGAGCAGTGCCATACACAGAACCCTTGCAGCAGCTCACCTCAGTGCCTCGGTGGTGTCTGAACACCACCCTCCTTGCAAGGCCGATGTTTCCCAACTCCACACTTCCTCCTGTTGGCCAGCTCCAAATCCAGTCCTCACTGAGCAGCCTCAGCTCCCATGTCTTCCCATGAAAAAATATGCACTCAAAATGTTGTCATTCATTTCTGTCATGGAAAGAGCTGCTCCCATGCACCTCCCTTGAGGGCCTTACATACACACTAAGTCATGTTGCAATTCATCCTGCTTAGCTGGTGTGCCTGATGTTATGATGCTGTGTGCTCCACCTTATATTAATACTCAGACTCCGAGTCCAGAAAAGCCCCTTTAGCAGCCTCATGGACTAATAATGATTCAGCTCTCTAATAAAAGGTTAATTCCATTTTTTCTTGTTCATCTTATCTCTTGGCCCAGAAACAAGCTATAAACAATTTTTGCATCTAAAGCTGCCAAAACCCAGACGTCTTACACAAGAGCAGATGCTTAGAACTTTGTCCCTAGCTGGCTGGCAGTGCAATGCTAGAGCAGAGCCCAGTTTCCTCCCCTCCTGGCTGCAGCTCAGCTTAGATTACACAGACCCTTGAACCTGCAAGTTCCCACATGGCAGCAAGATCTCTGCTTTGGTTTCAATTGGGTCATCAAAGTTTTAGTGACACCACTGCCATGCACCTAATCTGGGGATGCTCTGCAGGCCCTAAAAGAAGGCTATTCAAAGGTGGATACTCGCATATGGGCACATCTGCCAACAGGACAGTTTCATCAGTTTTAGGGCAGATGCTCCCTTCTGTAATTAACTTTATGCTACAAACGAGAGTTAATCAGTTCACTTGCAAGATCTTTACTATCTCTGATGGTTGCCTTGATGTTAAATGTACCATAGCTTTAAAGTTCCCTTTCTTTTTAATATTTTTTTCCTTGACCCCTGATTTATAGAAAATATCATGTCTTCCTTCTTCTTCCTTCTCTCCCACATACCTTCACATTATTTCTTAGCATTTATCAATATCAAACCTTTATGAACTTGTGCATGACTAGGTAACAGCATCATTACTTTTGAGTGTGAGCACAAGTCCTACACCGTACTTGTGCCTTGGTGTTTCAGCTGACAGCCTCCTGTGCATTGCACATGGACAGTCTCTCCAGCCTTGCACTTTTTTCTTATCAAAGGAACAACTGATTCTGTCTTCTATGCTACTGTACACAGTTTAATGAAAAAAGGTAAGACATGAGCTTGCAAAGTTGAGCATACAGAGGTAGAAAGCAGTATTAAAGCCAAACGTTCTATGTTTCAAGAAGCAGAAGCAATTTCTTGTGTTCAGTGGCATTCATACTCTGGGGTTCTTTCCAGATTGAACATTTGTTATTTGACTACTGTATGAGTTGTCTATGCAATTTGCTTATCAACATACACAACTGCAGGAACTCCGCTACTGTTCTGGGTGGACCTTCTTGTGCTGTAACAGAGCAAAGGGAGCTGTACAGGACAGTACACCCAGTATTCCTTGCATAAACCTGTGAGAACTTGAGCTCACAGTGAGCTTTTGTGTCTTGAAACAAGCAAAAGCATCAGAACTCACACATCGTCCTTCTAAACTCTCCCCAGGTTTCTTACATTATTTTGCCTGATACCTTCTGTTGTTACTCTTTGCAACAGTCTCTTCTCAAGCACTGAATCTGCACTCTACCACTGACAGCAAGCCCCCTAATCAGGCAGATGGATGGGTGCAAGCATACTATGCAAAACTCATCTCAGGATTGGAGTGGTAGTAAGAGATAGATCATCTGAGTACTTTCACCCTAAGATATACTCCTTATGAGGCATTGTGCTGTTTGAAGGCAGGAAACCCTTATAGCATTTAATGAGGATGAAGCCATGTGTAGAATTAAGCAGGGCTCAATAAAAATTGCTTTTAGAGTAAAAGAGGATGGAAAAGAGGAAATGGTAGTCATTAAGGTGTGGGGTTGACAATAGAGTAGTAAAGAACTTCAGCTGTATAAGTGAAGATACTTGTGAGAGGCTGCAAGAGATAGATTTAACCTGCCTAAGGAGATAAACAATCACATTGAATATCATCTCCAGATTACAGGTATATATGATAAAATGGTATAAGAAATTTAGACAAAAGATCCAATATTTTAGTCAAGATTAAATAAGGTTAAAATGACAGCTAGGCATCACAAGCAGAAGTTCTGTTGGAAAAAAAACACCAAAACAAGATAAATCAGCAGAGATGCCATAGCTTTTTCAGTCCTGTACACTCAAGTGGTCACTTCCAGGGGGATGACGCATGTCTGCAGAAACTGCAAAGCAGTGTGGCAGTGACTTGTCTCCCTGAGTGTGTTTCACAACTAAATAAAAAGAGGCCATCAGTGATGATTCTTTAAATGTTGTTGCTTCTGTGACTAGATCTTTTGCTTCCCACTCATTCATAAACAAAACAAAACAAAACAAGAGTAGGAAAATGCCAGCCAGCGCAGAGGGACAATTGGTGTTGCTGCATCAAGGATTCCTAAAAATTATGAATGTCTTCTTCTGATTCTAAACCAACGACTCTTTGTCAATTTGTTTGCAGTGCCAGTTGTGCCTGGTGCATTTGTGATAGCTCACCATCCTGAGAAAATAGAAATACAGCTATTGAATAGAGGCCACTTAGAGAGGTTTGCTTTTCTTTTATGTTCACTGATGGAGAGCTGTTATTCAGCTGTAGCAGGGTGCAGGTGTGTGCTCTCCTCATAAGATCAGTCCAGTGCAGTGGGCAAACTCCTGGTTAAGTGACACAGACCCCCAAATGCAACCGCAGACCACTCACCCTTTCCCCCTGCTCTCCCCTTACATTTTACCAACATCTTCATAACCTGCCATGAGATAAGAACTGGTGCCTACTGTATGCCTGTATATCCTTTACTGATTTAAGCAGCAGAGAAAGTGCAAGTTATCACATCCTTTCTGAAGATCTGTTACCAGTTTTCCTCCCATCATAGGACTCATATTTGCTGGCTGTTGAATTGCAGACTCATTTGTAGGCAAGGGACTTCTTTCTTGTTGCTTAAAACTTTGTCTGTGAACACTGCTTGTACTTCTTTCCATTGAGGGAGTTAAAAAATCTGGTGCTCTTGGTCTGATACATTTTGGGCCCACCATCAAACACTGATTGTCAGTCCCCTTCTTTTCCTGAAAGCCCCTGAAAACTTTGCCTCTGGCAACATCTCAGAATATGACTGCATAGTTGTTTCAGTTGATTCCTACTACTCTTTCGTCCCTTTCCAGCACACTGCTTGTTTGGAGTTGAGAGTGTGATTTTGATTTTCACTGCCTCATGTGTCAGTGTGCAAGACTGAAGGGACCTTTTTATGATGGTAATAACAATTCTCAGCAAAATCAATGGCACTTTCATTTCTGGTATGGAGCATCCATTTTGTTTTGCCCCCAAGGAACAGATGCCCTATTGCAGAAGATGTTACAGGAGAGGCTGACAATCAGCAGTTACAGAGTAGAGCCACATCACAAGGAGGATCTGTCATGAGGCTGCCTTTAATTGGCAGCCAGAAGAATTTGGCTCACACTACACTGAATTCTCTTATCAAATTTGGCATCAAAGGAATTACAGTCTTCTTCTAAATTTTCTGAGTTTGCCTGAACCTCACTGATCTGGTGACCTCTGTCCTCATAGCAGCCTTGCTATGAGCTGGAAAGCCGGAAAAGAGTTACTGTTCCAGTTTGATATGGGAAAAGGAATTTCTCAAGCAAGTGCCTACCCAAGATGTCACATCAATATAGGGACTGAAATTCCTGAACTACATTTTTAGGGACTTGACTTGGCTCACAGTAGATACCCGCAGATTCAACAACAGATGCCAGAGGATCTTGCTCCTGCACCATTGCACAGGAGCACATCCCAGCTGTGCTCTCACCCACGCTTCTGCGTCTCTTTCTCATGAGCACAGGGACAACAGGAAGAGAAAGATAGAGGAGTGTGCCTGGTGCATGCTTAAGCTTTACTCTGTTAAAAGAGTTAGGCCTTGGACCTAACTAGGACCTGTCCCAGCCCTAGGAATGTGAATGTGTTTTCCAGAAGCACAGAGGCAGATTGAGGCACTGTGGGATGTTATGACTATGCTAAACCAGTGCTGTTCCTTCTTCCCTCTGCCGCTTTATTCTGCCCCTGAAAAGGGTGCACCAGCTGTGCTGATAGAGCTGCTTGTGTGGTCACTGTGTGAACCAGATTGGGAGACTCCATCTGAAAAATAATTTCCTTTTTGTTATTTTGTGACTGGAGTGGTTGCGCAAAGCTGTTTACAGCACAGCTGCACTACTGAGGGATAGCGTGCCACTGGACAGGGTGTAAATGAGAGGAGGCATCTCTGGGGAGGAGTCTGCAAGGAGAGGAAGGAGATGATACTTTAAACCAGAATAGCTGTGAAACTCTTTGTAATGTGAACTACAGCTGAAGTCAGTTAGTTCATCTTCTTGGGCTTTCTTTGTGGTCACTAGGGAAAGATAAGCTCTTTCAGAGTGATGGAGAGCAGAAGTCCTTATCTCCAGGGATTATAGAGGGACCCCAGGCCGTGAAGTACTTAATGTTACAAATACCCCCAAACAAGCAGTGAAGCCAAACTTTCAGCATCTCAAGAAATTTTCCTCTTGCTGTCTTCATATTAAGGAAATAACTTTCATTCTTGTGCCAAGAGTCTGCCAAAATAGCAGAAGTATGTTCCTGAGTGTGAAGCTGCTTTGAAATCTGGTCAGCCAACAAACAGGAATCTGAATCCCAACTTTACCTACCAGTCCTGACAGTCTTCATCTCCAGGGTTTTTTATTTTCAGATACTATACAGTGCTTAAGATAGGCATCTATCCACATCCCTACCTAATAGAGATAACCTTTTAAAGTCTGCCTTGACTTCTTTTTTTCTTCCTCTGAGTAAGCCTTTCTTAGTTGATGAGCCACATTTCACCTTCGAGACTGTTTACCCAGCTCCAACTCCACTCTCCAAAATGCTCCTTCATTAATTCAGTTGGAGTCTGGGCTGAAGGGGGAGGAAACTGCACTATCCATCTTGTAGTTGAGCTGGAACAAGGAAGCTGCAGTTGCCTGTGCTTCAATACCAGTTTCTGTGCTCTGCAGGATCATGTGGCAGTGCCCATTTGATATGGATAAATCATGAATTCAGGATACTATTTTGGGCAGATTAGTTGTAGGAGAGCAGATCTTACCTGCTAAGCTACTCCTTCAAAACATTTTGAACATCCTTGAGCCAGCCAAGAGAGTAAGATTAGTTCAGTGCCTTGAATTCCGAGCCCACAGTGGTTTTAGGTCCATGACTATGTACCCTGAAAGTTGAATTACCATAACAGGAAAGTCCAGCCTGAGAAGTGCCTGCCAGCAGTGCAAGCATCCTGTATTTTCTCTTGTGAGGATGGCATTTATACTGACTCTGGTCCAGCCATATCAGAATTTGCAGTGTTTATTTATATAAGCTGAAAAAAGACCACCCAGCTATTGCGACCACACAGTTGTCAGCAGCCATCACCCAAGCAAAACAATATTGCATGTTAACTGACCATGGAATAGCATGCTGGGACTGTGTCTTTCCTTGTTTTGCTCATTCTGCCCGTGAATTACAGACCAGTTAATGTACCATACTGTAGGTCTATATTTTCATTTTTCAGCTGACAGACCTGTAAGTCACTTCGCACACACTGCACCAAACTTGGTTATAGCACAAATAAGATTGCAGATTTATTTTCATTAAGTTCTATATATCTTATATTCTATATATTCTATATATTTTATATTCAGTTCTATTCTATAGATGTAGATTATGCAATAGCTCTACTAAGATACCTGGTTATAATGTTCTACATAAAAGTATTTCATGAAAGATCAAACTACGTCTTAACTGTACCAAGACCTAATCAGATTCCACATGAAGATACAGTTTCCTGATATACATGAGAATTAAAGCATGTATCTTTCAAAGATTTTGCCATTTTAAACTGAAGTTATGGTGATGTTGTATCTTATATCATTCCAACTTCCAGTACTGGCAAACGTAGTTTTCGTTTATATCTGTCTTCTGTGGCATACATCCAGAGAAAACAAGACATAAGGCAAAGTCAGAATGTCCTTATGCAGAGTTGCAGTGTTTAACTAAATCTCTGCAACATCACAGTATTTGTCAAAATGATACACCTTTTTGTTCAGAGCTTGCTATTCCCTTCCCACTCTCACACCCAGATAAGATTAGTTAATTTTTCTTGCATTTTACTTCAGACCATGTGTAATGAAAGCCTCCCAACCCACCACATAAAACTGTGAGCAAAGTCACTCCTCCTGTAAGAAAAGATTATTCTCAACCTGGTAGTGGGAGTGTAGGCTGTTTATTTATAGTCATTCAAAAATAAGTAATTAACAGTATGTAAGAGATCCTTGATAAGTCTTTGCCTCTTTCTTAGAAATTTGCACCTGCTGACAAGATGAACATTAGCAATTTCCTTCCACCTGTTCCTCTTGTAGTTGGAAGAAACAGGAGCAGAGAGACCGTCATAGCACTCTGGTAACAGAGTAGAGATGGCCCTGCCCTGTCACGGTTTGGGGATCACCATCCCCACACCTCCGCAGACTGGTCCCTCTCTCATGCTGGCACAAATATTTGTGGGGCCAAGCCATGAGCTAGGCCACTGAATGGAAATGAGTTGCAAATGGGTGCATCCCTCCCTTCCTGCAGAGAGCTCTTTTTACAGAGGTGCACTTCAGTGCTGTGGTTCCCAGCACAACCCCATGAATGGCTGTGGAGGGGCTGGTATGAAGGAGCATCTGGAGACGGAAGGGATCAGGGCAGGAGCACCTCAGCCAGACGGGTTCATTGCTGAAGCGCCCGTACTGTGGCAGTGCAGCCTGGGCAGATGGTGCCACTGAAACAACGCCCAGTCCCAGCTGAAGGTGGGGTCAGTGCTGAGTTACTGGCCAGCCATGCTGACTCAGGAGAGATAAGGAAAAGATGTGGGCTATTCCTGTGATAGCTAGACTGTCTGTCAGACAAAGGTCCTGAGGGAAAAACATGCCTTGTTTTAAAGGCTGTACCATGATACAGAATTGTGTGACACTAGCACTAGCAACAGGGTCCCATTTTGCCAAACAGCTATAGGCAGACAATAAGGTGGATCCTGTTTCAAATGCTTCAAAAGTCTGCAGGAAGTAATGGAAAATACTGCCTTTGCCCTTAGTTCTCCCTGTATGTCAGAGAGGTGCATAACAGCTGTTTTCCCATTTCAGAATTTTTCCCGTTCTCATTACCTGGCTGTGGGAAGTCTCTGTTTCTACTGGCATGCCCTGTTACTCCCAGTGGTATTGGCACTGGAAAAGCCAAATGCCCCCAGCATCTGACTAAGATTTACTAATTACCAAACATGGAGTTTGGAAAGAACTTTCCTTTCGATCAACCTGCCAAGAACTAACTATCTATCTATCTATCTATCTATCTATCTATCTATCTATCTATCTGTTTTGTCTTCTCCTGTAATGTAGGGTCACACTCCTAAATCTTCTGCATATTGTTTATCTAATATATCCTTTATAGGGCAATGATGCAGGGCACTAGTAACTCTCTTTGATACCCTGATGTCTCCCTATGGCACAATTTGTGTTGTAGTCTTCCCTACAGAAGTTTGTTGTGGAGTATGGTAGAAAGATCTGTGGTCCAAGGTGGGGTGTGGAGCAGATGGCATGTGGAGTTTTTTGGAGCAGCATTGTTTGGGGCTACAGAAGTACTGAACCAAGGTTGTTATCCACAAATGAGGCTTTTTCTGCATGTTAAATGGAATAACAGAGTCCATCAACTTTTTCCCTTGTGGTTTTTCTCTTACATCCTTAGCCCTTTACAATATATAAGGGATATCTTGTGTTCCTGAAACTTGATTGCTGTTTTATCTTCTGGAATGACAAAAAATATTTCATGATTAGCACTTTTTCCTGCCTACAATGATCCTGTTCATCAGGGCCTCCATTAAAATCCCTTTGGAGATTCCACTGGCACGTCCATAACTCACTGTTAGACTCTCCCTTCCATGCCTCAGTCTCCTGACAGTGGTGCCCACGACTGGCTCATGGGTTGGTCTACTGACTACATTGCCCCACACTACATTGCTTTTCTATACTCTTGGTGTTTATATTGTGGATAGGAGTAAAATCACTGGCTGCCCCAACCTAATCTCTGCCCCCAACTATCTCTGTCAGTCCCTCTGAAAATGAATCCTTTAGTAATAGCCATGAAACTGAAGCACAGCTTCATTCCAGTGCAGACATCTGCACATCTGCTATCCCCATGGCCTATTCTGGCTGCCAGACCTAAACCAGAAACCGAGCAGTTGTGTTAGCACAGTCCTGCCCCTGAGCCCACAAGCCTTGCTGAGAGCAGAGCATCTGAGCTCAGATGTGAGTACCACGCTAAGGCTGTCACCTCTGTGCCAGAACTGGCTCGTGTCCTGGCACAGCAGCCCTGGGACCACCTGCACCTGCCTGTCTAGAGACACCCTCGTCACTGTGAGTGGGCAAGGGCTGAATGCTCGAGGCACAATGCTGCTTCCAATGTCCAGCTGCCCTGACACTGGGAGCAACTCCCAGCCCCAGGTCCCCAAGTCCAGTGCAACTGGAGAGTGGAGTAAAGAACCTGAAAACATGACCCATGAGAATCATATCCTAAAGGGGAGAAACTCAAGGTTTACATCTAGTGGTGTAAAAAGGAATGTAGTCTAAGCAAGAGAAGGAATATAGCCTAATAATGGATCTTGTCTTAAAGCTAAAACATATAAATTATGTTATTTCTGTTAAACAAAAAATCATCATAATTGAAGAGTCCTCTGCTAAACATCTTCAAATGATTTAAGCACTACAGTGTAGTTAGGCAGAAAGTTTCTCTGTGGATCTGGAACCACTGTTCAAGCTTTATTCATTACCTGTGCAACTTGGCAGCAGCAGAGAAGCCCATTGCAGCATCAGTGGTGAAATGCTTGCTTACTTACGTGGAAAATTATTAGCATAGTTTTCTTGTTACCTAACAGCAGTCTGAATTCCTGAAAGGGATAAAGGAAGATGATCATCTTCATTCTTTGCAGCTGCACCAAATAAACAACATTCCTCTTCCATGTTTGTTATTGCTTACAGGCAGAGACCCATTTCCTTCTCCAGCTTTGATGCTTATGAAAAATTGGAAATTGTAGGGACACACCCTGCAGCTGCATTTAGACAACAAAGGGTTAATTGCAATTGCCACGACATTTGGTACTCAAGAGAAGGATGATAAAACCTTATCTACACTGAAGCAAAAAAATCTCACCAGGATAACAAGCATTGCATTGAGGAAAAGGCAGTTCAATGAGCAAGGCCTTCTTAGGAATAGGAAGCTTTGCAGCCTTTACTGTATTTGTATAGTCAAGGTGAGCAACCTTTCCCCACACTTTATCACAAATATAAAGATACCAACTGAAAGTGCTGCACAGTTAATTTTGGCTTGAGAAGCAATAAAGTTTATGTTGGTGTCAGGCAGTTTTATTTAGGGCATAAGCATTTGTCTGGTAAAAACAGTATACTGCATGTCTGGTTAAAGTATTCATAACCTGTCTAGGGTAGACTAAAATTTCTAAATGTCAATCTAGAAAATTGTGAATCTGTACTGGTGTAGCTCCCTCTTTACGCTTGTGCAGTGCATCTGTAATTACAACGTGTAAGTTGCCTTAAGGGTGTAGTGACATTTAGAACATAGATACATTTGTGCAACAAAGCCCTTCTGGAAACTGAGCTGTTGGAATGAGTTAAACCTCAAGCTGTGCAATTGGGTTGAATACCTGCTTTACCTTCTGTAAATTGCAAATTTATGGAAACAGCCATTGGAAACAAACACTGAACTGAAATGAAGAGCCTGGCTACTCAGGGCTTTGTGCCTTATAAATGGAATACTCTGAGATGAGCCTGAATAACATCTGCCTTTGCTCACTCAGATGAATGCAGATTCACCCCACAGCCTCATCTCACTTCAGCTCATCCTTTTTTTGAGCTGCTGATCTCTTTGAAGTGATAATACTTCTATGGATCCTGTGTTTCCAGAAGCAAAGGTGCTATACCAACTTCAAGAACTTAACTCCTGACACTCCAGATAGAGAAAGATAATCAGAGTCTGTTCTGTAGGCTTTAGCTGCATGGGAACAACTGGGTTAAGACGGGTGTTGAGTCAAAGAGGTGGGGAAAATACCCATCTCCTCCTGAGTTTTGTCTGCCATATTCATCTGTTCTCAAATTTTCCAGTGAATGGCTTACATTTTCCTTCCTCTTAGAAGAGCTGTTTTCTTCCGTTTGCAGTCATATAATATTCCTATGCTGTCTTCAAGGACTAACATAAGGAAAGTATTTAACCTGTTTTACCTAAGGCGAGTACTGAGGCTATTAAACAAACTGCTATGATTTAAAAGGTGACAGTAACAGCTTTCTAGCTGTTGTTACATGATGTAAATTGAACTAAGTTAGGTTACTTTGGCTGCATATGCTCTTACAGTGCAAACGCAAACCTGCAGTAGTAGAGGAAAAATATGCTTTAGCCTTTCCTTTCAACATTTAAATTGATTTTGTCCATGAATATAGTTATACCAGGATAGTTCTACTGACAGTCTTCCTTAATGCAGATGTACCTAATGCGTATAAACCAATTAGCTGATTTAAATAAACTAGAAGACTCAAAGGATTAATTTTCCTTTTTCTTTATTTCTTCCCCTGATTTTTCTAATTCTGTTTTAATTGCACCTGTATGAGCAGAGGTGTGATTGCATCTTCCATTCTTCCTTCTGGTCTTGCATACCTTCTCTTTTGCTTTCCATGAAAATTCTCACTAGCAGATTCAAGTAGTTTAATGGAAACAAAGTAAATTTGCAGCAAATATCAGATTAAAAAAATTAATAGAGATCTTGAAAATGCAAATCTCCATTCCCAGAACAACTGCACTGAAAACAAGGGAATGAAAAAACCCAAACATATCGAATAACTGGAAGGTTTCATTGAAACCCATCTCATAAGTAGCAGCCAGGTACCTGTAAAACACATTTTGGCTGGGGAATACAAAGCAATACTCATGGTACACCAGGGCTGGACACAGAGCATGAGGGACTGCATTGATATTGTTTCTTTCCATCCCCTGGTACAGAGTGACCTCTCCAGTGGCCTGTACCCTTGGAGGAAGAGGGGGAGGGAACAAAGTGGGGTAATAGACATCTTGGGTCAAACCTAAACAATGATGTTTTCATGCTCTGAATATTTGCCCTCCTATTCCCATCTCTCTAAGTAAATCACATCCTGAAGTACCCTGCAGATTTCTGTGGGTTTACTTTTATCATCTGGGGGAAGGAAAAGGGCATGATTCCTCACCAGTATATGCTGTGCCAGCAGATACCCAAGGGGGTGACTCAATTATTTCCCAAATAAAGTACCTTTGTCAGTGCAATTAATAGGTGGTTCGTAATACGTGACTGTATGACTGTTCTACTGCTATAAATGTGTCCTCACTAGGCGTTAGTATGGGATATGGATGCCTTGTGCCCTAAGTAACACCTACAGCAATGTAGTCTGAAAGGTATTTGATTCAGATTCAGGCAGAAGCTGAATTTGATCTAAGATCCCACTGCTGCTGGAAGCAGAGGGCAGCCCCACCTCTGCCCGTTCTCTGGGCCACAGTGATGCTCACAAGGGGATGCTCACATGAGAACTGCTCCTGCTTAAAATAAGTTTTATCAATAAAAAGCTTTTGTTTCTTCTTCTTCAGCTGACTGGCCTGGCTGTCCATGTGGATACAGCACATAGTGTGTAGTGGCAGCACATAGGAAGGGACAGAACTGCATGAAAGCAGCATTAAATCAAATTAAGATAACTGGGGAAGCAAAACTTCAGTCAACAAATAATGTTGATCGGTGAATGACTGTGAGCAAATTCTTTTCTATTCATGACAACTATCCATGCAGAAAGACAAAAATGTGTCAGACAGATATGTCAGTTACAGCAAGGAATTGGTTCAGTTCTAGTTAATTCAGAGTAAGAAAGGAGTGATAAGACACATTAACCCTTGAATTAATGAGCAGAATGATTCAATTTTAGTTTGGTTGGAGCAGAAACAGAAATGCTTAAGCTGCCTTTTTTTTTGTTTTGGGGTTTTTTTTTTGTTGTTGTTNTTTTTTTTTGTTTTTTTGGGTTTTTTTTTTTTTTTTGAATGCAGCCCAAGATGTGGGCGGTAACAAAGCATCAGAAAGGTTGCAATTGATTTGGAGCATATGGCAAAACTCTTTGTCAAGGAAAAGGGGGGGAAAAAGTTTTGTTTGCTGGAAGAAAAAGAAATGAGAAGACCAAAGCAATTCAATCTGCTGAGTGTGAAATGCATTAGGAGGATAGGAGTGTTGCACAGCTGAATGCTGTGCTGTCACTGCCAGACACTTCTCTGCTGGCTCCTGATCCTGGAGCTCTGAAAGAGGTCTGGCAGTTCCAGCCCCATCTCGGTCAGCGCCACAGCCCAGAGCCGTGGGGGCAGGAGCACATTGACACAGCCCAGCACAGACAGAGGGGGCACAAGGAGGGTTTGTAGGCATTTCGAAACAAAAGGAAGAAAGCTTTTTAAGAATTTTGAAACAGAAATACAGGCAATATATACCTTATTCGGATATGGATGGCAATCACATCTGGAAACTGCACATTTGTAGTAAAAAATCCAAAGTTTCTCCTGTGTTCCCAGATTCCTGCATTCCTAACACTGCCTGTGCCACTGTGGAGTTCTTAGCAGTCCCCTTCCCCACACACCACCATCACTTCAGGAATCAAGTTAATTGTGGTAGGAAATTAAGATCTGCTTTGTTTTAACTCTTACCATCTACCAGAGCATGCCTAGTATAATCACAGGCTCTGTCTTGCTTCTAGTCAAAGGAGATAATTGACCTGTTTTCTCTGTTTTGGGACTGAAGAAGGATCTGAGAGAGATCTAAAAGCGAAGCTACTCTGTAAAGCTTTCTGAGACTGCCACATGGAATTTACACTGCAGGTTTTAATTTATCTCACAAATCACTGTGCTTTGTGAGATAAATTAAAATTTGGTTGCAAGTGAAGCCACAGAGATAAAGCCACTGACTACAGAGCCCAAAGCCTGCAAATTTTATTGCTCTCAGTGGACTGCTTTCAACTTCAGCTCACTGGGAATAAACCGAGTCCAAACTCACACTGTCACATAGGCTTTGTGATCTATGCTCAAAAGTGCTATTAGTGGAAAGTGCACTGACAGTGTTTCTCAGTTTAGGTGTGCCTGCATTGCACACACAAAATAGATACAAATTATTTTTATATCATTGAAGTTACAGCTCACAATCCATGTGTTGATCACAGTGCCATGAGAGGTAGGTCATAACTTGGAAACCAGTGCATGGTCTAACAAAATAGCACAGGAGGAAACCTGAAGGAAGAGGGACAGATGTCAGCCACAGTTTGTGAAGGGAAGCCACCCTGAGATGTTAGGAAGGCCACATTTATTCCCTTTTGACTCTTTCATGACAGCTTTATGCTCCAGCTAATGGGTTGGAAAGTTGTTACTGTGGACCTTTTTGAGGCTTGAAGCCTTCTTTTTCCACTTCATTCACAAAAGATTGAATCTTTCTTTGGATTTAAATGTTTGGTGCTGGAAAGTGTTAGATAAAATGTTTTGAAGAGTCCATGCTTGTAAATTAGTAGATAATTATCGCAGAAGAGATTGTAACAATTCCCTTGTTTAGCTTCTGTAAAATACAGCTGAAATTGATTTTAGCACAATCAATTTATCTCCTACTTAAGTCTATGAAACTCTTTCTATAATGTAATGATACATTACAAAATGTATTCAGAAAAGAAAAGTTTCAGTTTTTCCCAGTGGAGGTCCAACCTGGTAGGGAATTATTTCTCCAGGATAATAGTTCCTTAGCTTAGCTGGGGACCAAACAGTAAGACAGGTACTATAATCCAAAACAGCCAAACAGACAATTTTTTATCACCTTCTTCCTTTCTTTTTTTTTTTTTTCCAGTTTGACTGAACAAAATCTGGACCAATCCATCTTTGAAAAAAGTTTTGTATTGCCTGGCATCCATATACACCCCAGAATCTCAGATTAAAAGCTTATGGTAGTCAAGCAGGCTCTTACTGTCCTCCACTTACCACAGAGGAAGCTGGGAAAACAGCTGTACTTTCTGTTTTGATACTAGCAGGAGGGTCCTTAAAATGAAGGCCTTAACCAGTGTTTATGATATTAAGATATATTTTAGATAGTTAACCTGGAATTAGAACTTAATCATTTGAAGCACTTCATTTGCTGACCAACTCTATGCAGTGTTTTAAAATGTAATTCTCCTTTGAAACATGATAAATAGGAAAGAAATTGTGAGTTCTGATAACCCTGTAGTTATTGTGGTGGTCAACAGCTGGCCTGAAGGCCTCACAATAATAAATAAATCCCATTTTATAACTCCCTGTTTTATAACTGAAATTATTAAGACATAACTGAAATTATATAAGTACATTGACTGGTAGGTTACGTAATCTGACCAGTGTGGACTGTTGGAGAGCAGGCCCAGGCTTTTGGGAATGCAGGCAGCCATTTGCTGGTTGGCTGGGAGGCAAGTGATTCAGGCAATAGGGGTCAACTGCGTGGACTCTCAAACCTATATAAGCGAAAGAGGACTCCATAAGTTGGCTGTTGTGCATGATCCTGGTGTGTCATGTTGTATTCCTGCCTCCGACACCGAAGCGACATGTAGTGTGTTCAGAGCTGCCTTGAATGGTTTCAGTGTCTGAAGGGGTCTGTTGTGGTTGTTGCTTCTTTACTGTATTGGAGAGGTAGTGGGCAAAGAAGCGAAGTTGTGTGGACATGCATTTATTTCTTTTCTAACAGTATGCTTATTTGTTTAGTCCTTTCCTTCAGTGGCTCTCATAGTACTATGCCAGGACTAATCCATTCCATATCTCAGACTGAGGTGGACCCTGAGTGGCAGAAGAGAGCGTAAATGTAGGGCAGTGCTTTCAGGGGTTCACCCAAGGAGATTGGCAAGGGGGTCATCCAAGGATGCTCGGAATTAATAACAGACCAGAGAACAAAGCCCTGGAGGCCTAGCTCCTGGTCTTTTGGTCTAACCTCTGATGCCTTGAAGTGGCTACCTCAAAACAGAGGCTAGACAAGATTAAGAGAAGAAAACCAGGTATTTATTGAGGGCCTTCAATAGGAACACCTTGCGAGACAAAAAGCCTCCGAGGGGCTACACCCAAGATGGATGTCAGGTCATGGGTTTTTTACACTTTTTTAAGTTTGGTCCATTTGCATATCAAGGTTAATTCTCCAGTTACAATCTCAAAATGTAATTACCCCAAGTTTGCTCCCCCTCCCCAGAGGCTTAGTTTACATATTTCGGGGTCTGGGACAACAAGGTGTCCTTGAGTCCAGGCCCAGAGAGGGTTTGTTACGTCTAACAGTAGCTAACAGGCTATGTGAAGTTTTAGAGTTACACACTAAACCAGTACAGGGTCTGAAAATACAAAAGCCAAATCCTAAGGCATCACCTCAAACTTACATATTTACTGAGAACATATTTATATTACTTCCTTAGCAATTTCCACATGATAATCTTAGTTTTGCTCCCCCTGTTTGTTACATGCCCACAAAAGCTAGAAGACAATTGCAGACTTAAACGTTAAGTGCTAATGAAAAACTGAAATGCCAGGAGCACAGCTCAGGAGGGGTATTACTGTCACACAGCAGACTTAGCTTGGAAATGACAATGCTGGTTAGTGCCCTTTAATGGTAGGTACTTCTCAATACTGCCTGCATCCCTGACAGGCATAAATAAATAAATACAAGCCATTTCTAAACTTATTTGGTATCTTAATTGTTCAAGAGGCTGACACCTGCTGTAGTAAATAACCAATGTGACCACAGGGAAAGTACCATGTCTGTTTGCTTTTATGTATTTATAGAGCACATTTATACCCCAGTGGTATGCAAATATCTGGTTGCATCACGTTGCCTATAACTTCATTTATAACACACATTGCTCACAACAGCCTGATCTCTGGTAGATCATTCAGCTGAGCAAACTATCCTGCTCACAGTGACTCATAAGCAAGAGGCCTACAGAAGCAGCCAGGTGATGGATAAACAGCAGAGTGTGAGGCTATTTTAATTTTTCTGAGCAGCTGACTTCACTTACCTCTCTAGCTCAGAGAACTTCCAAAGTCCTCACTGATATACTACAGAGGAAACCAAAACTACCATTCCTGTGATTTCAAAGCAATTTCTGCTAAAGCAGGATGAACTCTAAAATAGTGGACTGTCATAAATGAGGTACATTTAATCCTCTTTTGTATTTCATCCTCTTTTGAATAACGAAATAAATAAAAAATCGTTTTTATATAAAACTGATGCATACTTTCATGAGACAAATGACTGAACACTCTTTTCCAGGCAATAGTGCTGAGAAATGGTTTGCCATAGATGTATTGGGGGTTAGGTATTTTCATAAAAAAGATAATAGCAGAAAAAGAATATCTCTTAGCCTCAAACCTTGTTAATTCAAATTTATATGTACATCTAGTTCAAAGGGTGTTCTGAGTTCCTCTTTTTAATCCTTGTAATCTCAAGGACGAACCTTTGATGATTTAACATCTCCCATCTCAGCTTTCTGCCTCATTTTAGTACTTCTCGAGTGGCAGATGGCTCCCACATTGGGGATGTTCCTAAATTCATTGACAGATCTTATAGTCACTGAGAAAAAGCATCATTATGCAGAGTTAAAACTGTCCCCTGGTATTCCATGCCCTTCAACTCAGCTTCAGGTCTAGCACCTACATCTGAAAATACAGGAAATAAAGGATTAAAGGACATATCTGTGAAACCTTGACACTTGCCCTTCCCTCTCAATAGCACTGGAATGATATGCAAATCATCCAGCTACCTTGCCTGTGTAAGGCGTGATTACCCAGAAGGATTAGTCACAGCAGTCCAGCAAAGATGTGATTCATGTTAAAAGCTGATCTGGATGGACCATTCCCACCTGTGAATGGACGAAAAAATTCCTTTCCAGGCCCCTCATTTGATCAAAAGAGGGTTTCCTATAGCACCAAGAGCTCCTACACGCCTCACTTAAGCACTGCATTGAATCGGTCCCCTAAGCAAGGATGCCAGCAGCTCTCTGTGCATAGGCTTAATGGCAGGTGAGTGTAGGGTTGGATGTGTCAAATGCATGAAGGCAGAGACTCTACAAAAAAGCAGAGAGCTTATCAAATGTGAGAGATCTGGTGTTCTGGGGGCGAGGTGCGTCAGGAATTTGGCTGCAGGGCAGGTGTAGCCACCCCCCTGCAGAGTTCAAAGCCACCATTCCGTATGGGAGAGATTCCCGGAGCCGGGGTACACAAGCCAGGCAGGGTAAAGGTTGCCTGAACATGTGCTTTAATTCTTCCTTCCTAGTGTTCAGAAATTGTATTTTTCTGACTTGATTCTTTCTAAAAAGGCACGGGACTTCACCAGATAATCTTAGCTATGCTCCAAGAAAGCTATTTGAAGCTGAATTTTCTGTCCTTACTCGTTTTCTCTAAGGGGAGAGAGAAACGCGATTGACAAGGGTTATACATCCTTTAGGAAGCCACAGCTATCACATTTTTGCAGGAGAGACACTATGGCAACTAGTTAAATATAAAGGAGGCTATATGATCTCCAAGCGATTCTTCTGTTATTTATAGAAACAGGGGCTGAAATATTTGGGGTTGCTGATACAATTCTCTTAAAGAAACAGTGACATGAACTTGATGAGATGACTATTGTATGATTTGAAAACCTGGAGCTGCACCCTGCAAAAACAGCCTGTGCAAGTGCATCCCTAGTTCAAATAAGATTGTGGCCCCCACAGGCCTTCTCTGTGTGTCTGGGTTTCAAGGTTCCTGTCAGGGACAGACAGAACTAATTAGGATTTCCATCCAGGTATGTATCAATGCCTATCAGTAGTTCAGATGAAGTATACAAGTGTGAACAGCTCTAAAATGTTATTCCCGTACACCTAATCCTAGTCTTCTCTCTCTCCATGCACTTCCGTTCTGCCTGTTCTTCTCTGCTATTCTGGTCTTCCAATTTCTTCCCATTTATGTCCTTAGTCACATGCTTCATCCCTTTCATTCCAGCTATGCCTAAATCCTCTCTTTCCTTCAAACCCTAAAATCATGGCCTTTTCCCATTTGATACAATCTCTCCATAGTGGCTGGAGAATTAGACCATGTGAAATAAGATTGCACAGCATATTAGTGTATTCCAGCCTCCCCTAGAAGTAGGAATTTTGTCTTGTGCACCCAGCACGCTGCTGCTGCTCTACTGCTACTGTAATGTCACTGTGATTTCCAATAATAACAATAATGATCACCTTATTTTTCCAGAACTTGAATGCTTAATGTTTCAATTTTATGGTGGCAGAAAGGGAGACTATTTTAAAGATTTATCTGGAGGAATAAAGTGAATACTAGAAAATGATGCTACAAAAGAGCTTAATTGAAGTAGGGTACTAGAAACAATAGGATAAAATTGATCTTATATAAATGATAGATAAATAGTATCTGAAGGTCAATTAAGTTCAACTTCAAAATGAGGGGTGATGCAGGGCCTTATTAGATCAAACAGTTAATTTTTCAGAAATGGTGACCTTTACCCAGCTGGATTTTCAAAGAGAATACTTGATTGTTCAGAAGTTTATTAGAGTTGGTTAATTATCTTCTAGTACATTTGTAGACTACGATAAGCATGTGAATTTAAGACACCTCTATAAAATGGATGACTGCAACTAAAGAACAGTTCAGTGACTTCCTCTAAATGAACAGTAAGGGCAAGCCAATGGCCTCTCTGCCATGAACAAAGTCTCTCTGTCACCTTTCAGTTTTCTTTTCCATCGTGAAACACCTCCCCTTCTCTCTGTTTATAGTACTGGTGTCTCTCCTACCACACCTCTCCCAGAAGCTTGTTTCTATAATATAAGCTACCAAATACAAGCTTGTGAACTGGTAGAAAAGTACTTGGGCATTCTCTTTCTACTAACTGTCCAGCTGAAAAGCGTCACTGTTGTTCTACTCTTCCCCTCCCTCCATTTACTTTGTTTCTTTCACCAGTTGTCTGACGTCTAACGTTTTAGGTGTATCCCTTGCAGACACACAGCTGCACCTGATCTCTCCTGAGGACATAAACACATCTACTGAATGATGGGTGTTATTTATAATAGTGAACTTGGAAACTGCACCTGATAAGGGTGCAAATGAAAACAAGCACTCATAGAGATCCTAATGTTCCACTGAGCTTTTGACAGTCACCTTTGAAATGGCTGCTCCTGACAAAGCCTGGACCTTTCTGCTCTGCAGACACCTGATGTGGAGGCACACGAGGGTGTTGTGGGTCAGATCTGGAGTTTACACGTGAAGACATGTAAGATTACTGGGACTCAAATTCTAGCAGATAATCAGGATGGTCAGAAGGGAAAAGCTCAGGCAAGCACAACTCAAGAGTGAGGGTTCTTATTCCCAGCAAAGCTCAAAGAATTTACTTCTGATTTTCTAAGTGTGTTCCCAGCAGCAGATAAACAGCTGCAACATGACAATGCCTGGACAAATGAAAAAGCCTCACCCAAGGTGGAGGTTGTTCGCAGTCATTTCTCCTTGTGAACGTGAGTACTGTTTGTAACTTGACTTAAAAACTTGTAACTTGACTGTCACTTCTGTGTTAGACCTTTGTTCCCATCCTATGTCCACACTTCAGTTTGAGCTCACAGCACTCCTCTAGGACACACCAACACTCTTCTTCCTTTTGCAGAGGAGGAAATAAGGCATATAGCTTTTGCATATAGCTTTAACATGCAAGTAATAATAACATGAATTAGGGTCTTCTAAATCCATGATCACTAGTCAGGCTGTTTCTTCTACAGTGACTTCTGCTTCCCCTGTTGGTTAAGTGCTGTATATTCCCTGGGTTTTAAAGTCCTTCTTAGACGGCCTATATCAAAGCAGGATTGGGAGCATCTGAAATACTGCATCTGGTTTCTGAACCATCTCAGAAGACCCTCTCTAAAAAGGTTCAGAGGACAGCGATATTCAGTTTCTAAATTGTGTTTGTTCAGCTCCAGAGAGGTCCCTAGTGTTAGGTGAGGTGCCCCACACACCAAGCAGGCAGGGGCAGATGTTTAAAGTTGATGCTGACATCAGGCATCTCAGTATTCAGGGCGCTGAGCCAGGCAACAGGACACGCTGAAGAAAGGTTTGTGTTTGAATTCTCCCTCTTGCCTCCATTTAGTAGTTTAACTCAGTAATGGAGTTAGGTGCTTTGGTGAGGCAGAAACCGAAACCACCTCCTGAGCATTGACATCTCAGTCATGCACTTGAACGCAGGCAAATGAGGTGGAAGAACTGCCCATTCCAGTGGCCCTCCTCATCCCCAGGGGCATTGAACCCAGGGCTCCCTCTCTGCAGCACAGCCAGGTGCCGCCAGATATTGGCCATTCCTGGTGGACACCTCCTACTCTTCCTCGGAGGATAAGGGGTCAGGACTACACAACTCGGGTGACAAGGATCAACAGGACAAGAGAGACACAGAATGTCACCACAGTGTCCTGTCCCCTCCGGAAGCAGGGGAGGACCTGTGTCTCCTATGCCATAGTTGGGTAGATACTTTGTGTTGCTGATCCATTCTATGGATATAGGAGTGAAACTCAGTCCAAGCTATGTGTCCCTAGGCAGTTTAGATGAGATTTGAGTTATTTGCCTCAAGTAGTTGGGAAGTTGTCGTAAATTGCTCTTGATGTGATTAAATGCTGTTATGGATCTGGATCACACTGTCAGTTGCTGTAATTAAGGAACTAATTTAGTAAGAGTTGGAAGATCTGGTTTCTATTTTTTGTTTTGTCACAGATTTCCAGCATGACCTTGGCAATCAAATCAGTTCAGGTCAAGTAAAAGTGAACTCAGTGTTTAAGGCACTGGCTAATACAGGAAGTTGGAATGTATCTGCACCAAATTTGTGGAGTCCAGCATTTATCCACTTGTTATATACATCAATCACACAAGTTTACTTATTTTCTTACATTTTGTGAGTATGCTGACCAAACAGACTAGTTTATCCTGGAGTTAAATTGAGATTATAATATGTTTGTACATTATAGATAGTGAAATAATATTTGCAAAGCAGTCTGAGACTCTCATGTGCATCCAGTTGTGTACAGATGCCTATACTTAATGCGCTTACCTTAGTTAATAATTTTCAATCTTCTGAAGTGTCACAAAATATGTCAGTCTTTGGTATGGATGCTACCTTAGGCAAGAAGTTTACAACACAATTTTAATCTCTGTTTCTAAATCTGTTCCAGGAGGATCTGGGGCAACCATGACTTCAGACAAATGTTTTGATTATGGAAATGTCTCGATCTCATCTCTGTGACGAGACAGAGTCATAGACAGTGACACCACTTAAGACATAGTAATGTACCAACAATATAATTAATGATTAATGTACTATTTATACTGTGGTAATGTTTAGAAACCACAGTCATCAAGACCCAAGTCTGCAGTACAAATACACACAAACATGATTTCTGCCCCAAAGAGCTTAAAATCTAAATCAGGAAAAAAAAAAAGCCTTTTTCAGTCTCTGGAAAAAGGAAAAATATCAAACCAGTGACAATAAATGACTGTGCAAAGCAACTCATCTACACTGTAATAGGGAACTCATGGTTTCTCTGCAAGGGAAAGCTACTCTAATGTAACTTGAAGAGATTTTAAACAATGTAAGAGGTTATGTAGATGCTCCTATTTCAGAATATTAGTGGCTAATTTAAGTGTAGATAAAGATTTGCCTAAGTGCTTGTCTACATGGTATATATTTTTCTCATTATTATAATGTAATTAGCTAATGAAAAAATAAGTGCCATTTCCTCATGTAGGCATCCTTAGGGAATACAGAGCTTGGCAATTATGTAGTAGAGGGAGGGAAGTAATACTATTATTCCAGTTATTCTCTGGAGTTTTCTTAACACAGTGTATGCACCTAGCTCAGATACCCACGTTTTAGGAGTTCCATACTTCCATGTCTTTCCAGATGTACTCTCTCTTTCCGCTCAGAGATTGTGTCCAGGTGCCCAGTAGCCCAGATACTACAGTAGTACAGCCCTGCCTGGACTGTCTGACAAGAAAGCCCAGAGAAACTCCCGGTAGTTTTGTGCAGATCAAAGTTACAGTGTTTGTGCAGTTTGTCCTGTGAGCCTCACTGTATTGGATGTTCATGCACTTCATGGCACAAATATACTTCTGTTAGGGAACTTACATAAAGAAGAAAGGGAGCCCTCCCTACACTAGAAAACTAGAATATATACTGCCCGTGCAACTTTTTTTAGTAGTAGAAAAGTGTCTCTTCAGTTTACAGTGTTGAATTATTCAAGGCACATAACCAGAGAGAAAAAATTATACATGAAGTGTGTGAATGGTGATTATGTTCCTCTTCATGGGGAAGGAGGGGGATTAAGTAAATCCCCATCACGGTTTTCTTCTTATTGGGCAAGTCAGTCGAGGGCAAAGGGAATAATTAGAATTATAGTCTTGCACTACAGAAGTGATTTTTGCTGGTGCTCATCTCTCAAAGCTGCAATGCCAGTGTCCACATCAGTTGAATCATACTGACATAAATTCACTTCTCAAGTTAAATTAAAATGAGTTTTTCAGGCCATAATTATGCTGTCACATAAAACCCATTACTATTTAGTGGACGAAACTAGGGGAATCACCTAGTGCATATGATTCACCCAGGTCTTTTCAAATCGACACAAATTGATGTGGCCTCAGCTCACCCTCAAATGAATATTGCAAATTCAGATGGCTCAAGAGGATGGGAAGACCAGAGTACTGGCAACTGCTGAGACAGGATATCACATCAGAGCCCAGAGCCAAGGGCAGCTCCAGCACAGCAGTAACTGCCCCAATGCTGGCATGCCACTGAATGCTTAGGATTCCTTGTAGGTAAACACCGTGTACCCAGGACATACCCAGCCGAGTGCAGAAGGGCTGCAAACAAATAAAAAACATAGGCTGGGAATCAAACAGAAGGGATTAAATTTTACCTCAGGTGTCTGCATTTAAGACCACTGTTTTTAGTGCTGTTACCCTGGGTTGGTGTCTGTGTCACAGGGCAGAGAGCTGTGGGAGCTGTTGTTGCTTGGGGCTGTTGCTGGAGGGCTTTCAGCCAAGACAAGCACTTGCTGCTGCTGAACATCTGGACACACACACAGACACAGGGGGAATTATTCCTGCTTAGACTGTGTTTTTCCCAGAGGTCAGTCTGAGCCACCAGCAACCTCTTCCACCATGTCACCACACATCTCTGACAGGCCCGTGGTTTCTCCAGTTCTACAGTCAGGCTCCATCTCCTCCACATTCCCACCTTCAGCCCCCAGCCCAGACCTCTGGCCTGCCAGCCCAGGTCAGTCCTGCCTTGCTCCTGCATCTGCAGCTTGGGGACCAGAGGGATGCTGGGAGTGCCTGCCTCGCTCTGCACAGTGCTTAGCCATGTGCGACTGCTGATTTGTGGTATCTTTCTTCATCCAGGTCAGGGCCCAGGTCCCAGGGGTGTTATTTACAAACACATAATTGTTCACAAGGAATCTCGAATGCACTCTAGACCAGGAGACTAAATTCCAAATGGTTGCAATTAGCTTGTGGATTGGAAGGGTTTACCAGTCTATATATTATTCACTTATATTGCTTGTGGACCTCAGCAAGTGTCTTGAACATTTATCCTCCACACAGAGCCATCTGGAGATGCTAAATGAGGAATCTCTGCTCTGCTCCACTATTTACTGTACACGTGCCCTAGGATAAGTGAAATTAAAATACGTGTTGCAGAAACAAAAGCCCAAACATAGTCATTCTGAGGAGACAAAGATATTTATAGGTATCTATCTGAGAATGTCTTTGCTCAGTTTTACTGTATACTTTGGCTAGAAGAAATCCAATCTTTATGAAGTGCAAAGTGCCAAGAAATGAAAAAATAGGGAGTGGAAAATCTGGAGGTATTCTGCATAGTTCCAGATTTGTGTAAAGATTGTTTACAGTTGTAGCTTCTGATTGCATGTTAGAAATGGCAGGGTCCTGACCAGTACTGTCTATACTGCTTAAAGCCCTGCAACCTTACCTTGCAAGATAGAAACAATATATTTTGTCTCCACCACCCATTGCACAGCTAGGGACCTTTAGCCAGCACACTGAATTAGTGTTTCAATGGCCTTCCACAAAAAGAACTCAAACATCAAGCCTCAAGCCCTCTCTATGCAGGAACAAAATACCTTTGCCACGTGCATGACCCAGGATCCTGATTAACTAGCACAGCTAACTAATTACTACTTGCCCCTTTGGACATTAAGAATGGTGAGGCTGCAGCAGCATTAACTAATTACACACCCTCATTGCCCAGCTGCACTGAGTATCCTATCCTATCCTATCCTATCCTATCCTATCCTGGAGTTCATCTTCCAAAATGCATTTATACTTCTCTGGGCTTTTAAGCCCATTTCAGACTGATAGGACAGAAGGACTACAGCTGCACTTGTAACAGGGTTGAAATCAGGCATATACATCGTCTTTGTCAGTGTCTGGAAATATCTCCATGTTATGACTATGAACTTCAAACATACTTTTAGGGGAGATACTTCACGATTTAAAATCAAAAGCACCTGATAGTACTCATTAATAAGAATGAGCCAGATAGTGACTATTTAGGAAACATTTTCCTGAAAGATAAACAGTGATACCTGAAGGAAAGAACAGAGATAAGGAAAGATGGAAAATCATAAAGTACTCCATAAAGTGAAGCATCAGAAGAAAAATACGTTCTTGTTTTTCCCTGTTGCTTTCCTCTGCCCAGGAACTGTGTCATTGGTGTGTGTGGTGCTCTGCAAGACGCTGACCTGCCTTCCTGACCCCACTGTTCCAAAGATGGGCTATTTTAGCTGCCTGAGGTCTGCTACATACACAGGTGCTGTCTGTAGAGAGAGGGAGAATTGCCCTTCAGAAAGCTCCCCACGGCAAAGGGTAATTGAGGCATCCTTGGCTTTGAGTAAACTAAAGACACTGAATTGGACTTGCTTTTACTCCAGGCTTTGTCTTGGTTTAGGTTTGCTTGAGAGCTTGTGGCAGTGTAAATAGGAGGAAAACAGGGATCACTGGCAGATTAGGAAATTAAAAGACTGAAGGACAGCCTTTGAGACACGTAATCTAAATCCCAGTTAGGAATTCCTCATGCAGTGTAATGCGGTAGCCAGCCTGAGTCTCGCTCCATGGAAAAACTGTATCGTGGCTGCTGGTTATTGCCTCCTTTGGGAGAGCTGTGCTGGAAAGCTTTCACCCTGCCTTGTCCCTGGGGGTGTTTTGGGGCTGGTTGTGGCAAAGGTTAAATGACTTCTTTTATGAGCTAGAGAGGAGAGGAATGGGGAAACAAGTGTCCAATAACTGTGGAAAAGAACCAAGGACAAAACTGAGAGCAATGGGGAATGTCTGTGGCCTGAGCAATGATTATAGTTTGAAAATCTGCAGAATGAACTGAGGGGTCCAGGGTGGGCTAAAGCAGTAACCTGACTTGGAAACAGACTAAAGAATAGAGTGACAGTGGTGGTCATTTGCTGTAAAAATATACGGTGCAATACTGTTCTTATTAATGATAACATGAAGAACAAGGCAGGAAGAGTCATGATCAGAGAAAATGTTAGGAACAGAGTGATTTCCAGAAAACAGAGGACAAGGAATCAGTGGCCATATACTTCATATTTCATTCATACCCAGTACAACTAATAAACACTAGTACAGATACAGATCAAGTATCTGTGGATGGAAGTCAAACATCTAGCTGCAGACAACTTGCTTTCTTGGTCCTAGAAGCTTTGAATTTGTGAATTTGGCCTGGTTGCCTGGACAGCTCTCAGGCTGGACTGTATGCAGGTACACATGGATGGCATGGCGGAACTAGTGAAATCTCGTGCCTGCAGATGTCTTGGACGTTTATCACACTTGGTGTCTAGCTGTAAACCCATGAGTTTAGGCATCCATTTTAAAAAGCAGGTGAAGCTTTTCTTTGTATTTGTGTCCAGTTTGAATGTCTATTGCATAGTGAGCAGGTGAAAGGGCAGTGATAGTGTGGTGAAGGCACTGCCTCAGGTATAAGGATATCTGGATTCTGTGCCTGGCTCTGCCAAGCCTTCTTTAAATAAGTTGCATCATTTTTGAGCTTCATTCTTTCCTATCTACAGAACAAGGAAAACAAATCCCAATTTACATTGGCATTGCAAGCATTAATTCATTGCTGTCTGTAAAGGAGATCAATCCTCTGATAAAAGCTGCTAGAGGAATGCAAAGTATGTCTATAATATAAATATGAAAATGGGGATACTGTCAAGGTTTGCCTTGGCTAAATCTAAGGTTCCAATACCAAGTGCAGTCCCTATGACAGCTGAAACTGTCTCATCTTTGGATATGTGGCAGGATATGTGAATTCTGATGAGGGCAGGAATAATATTTAGCAGTAGCAAATATTTTCTTTAAAGGTAAAGTTGCTGTTTCTTGGTAATACAGAGCCCTTCACTGTCCAGCTTGTCATGGTTGTGTGATTTGTGTTGCAAAGAATGTGCCTCATCTCTGCTCTATATTCCTGCTGGCTTGTGCCAGCTGAGGGTACATCAAGGTACTCAAGGGCCTGTAAGTGGTCCATCACTGTTCAGTGGCCCCTTTTATTTCTTACAATCAAGTCCCATGAGGTTCTAGTGACAGCCATTAAGTCTTTATGACATGTTATGGAAGCAACATAAAAGGAACATTTAGGAAGAGACCAAGTGAAGCAAATGAGAAGATTTCTATTCAATATTCACCTCAAATGAGGGTCAATGTAGGACACACAAGTGCACAAGCCAAATGTAAGCAATAATAAAAGGACTGTTTTACAGAAATAGAACATCCAGCTTCTGGACAGTGGCTGGAGTCAGCTATACCTCAGACATACGTGATTCTTGGCATACTAAACTAACCTACTAAACATACCCCATATGAATTTGTAAATATTAGCAAATGCTGTTCTTAATTGCAAGAATGCAAATTTAGAGGCAAAATTTCTCAAATGGTCTGGTCCCATGGGTGCAATAACTAGTAATGAGAATATGAAGAACAGTAGTTCCTTATTCGGTGGAGTGCTGTTAGCAGGGGCAGTGTAAGGATTCTGAGCATGGTCTTGGCCAGCCTTTTGAGGCCTTCTGCTGTCTACCTCACCTCTCAGTCCTTCATCATCACACATGGTATTTCCAGTGTGTACCTCCCTTTTGGCATCAGCAATATTTTGTAATGATTCCAGACCTCAGGCAATGGAGACTATTTAAGCACCACAAACAGAATCGCTTCATAACTTGGTTACAACTTTTTCCATCAAAACACATTTTCCAGAAAATAACGCTTTTTCACTGGCAACTCTATAACTATTTTTTTTATTATTTTCCCTCTGGAGACACACTGGTACTTTGAAAGCTCTTGGCAGAAGTCTGTCAAGTTGGCTGCCTGGCTAAAGGTGTGACTGCCTGATGGACTCAGAATCTGGCTGAGCTTCTTGGGGGATCAGCCAACTTTCTTGGCTTCCCTACTTATAGCTGAGCAGGTATTTTGGCTGGCTGGTGGAGTGGGTTGATCCCATTTACTGGAAATTTGGCCTCTGGCGTTCTGTCCTAAGTACAATGTTAGCAGCCTGGGGTTTTACACAAGGAAGAAGCTGGTGTGGTTGGATTTTTCCTTCCTGCCACCACTAGTCACCAGGAATATACAGCACTAAGTGATGCCCTTTTATAAGCTGTTGCATCCAAATAGAAAGGTCTTGATACCACTTTTGATCAGAGTTTGTGTTTCAACCCCTGTCTAACATTGGTGGCAGAAGACTGCAGTGATTTCTGATGTGGTCTTAAAATGTGAGTTGTTTTCATTAGTTGATTAATTTTTTCCAAGAGTAGAAAAGAAGATAAAAGCCATTTTTCCTTTTTTCTACTCATCGTGTTAGCTATCAACATATTTCAAAAAGTCTCCTGTCTTAGATCCTTGACATTAAGAAAACATTAGAATTTTTTTGTCATTCCTGCTATATGTGAGTGCATGTGATGGTCCTGTCTGTTTTTGTTTACATAATGACACATCAGTGCCCCAAAGGCACTGGTCATTCACCTACTTATGCCAGCATTCTTGGCACTGTCTTGGCTTTTTCAAGGCAGTCTTTTTGTGCATCAGCATCAATACAGGAGACAGCATACCTTCTTATATCTTTTTCAAGGAACCTCTTAACAGCTTGCTTTATTTGTCTTCTCTACACAATTTTTTGAATTTGAATGTAGCTAACAGACAACCAATCTGACAAAGAACATAGACATCATGTTTTTACAGACCAGGATCACTATGTTTCCAATTAATTTGTATGAATATTTTTTCAGGAGGTATAACTTTGTATATCTAAAATGTAAAAATGTTTAACGGCAGTCAGTTTAGTACAAATTTTACATTAAATTTGTCTTGTCTAGCTCAGCCCAGGAATGTCTTTTGTATTTCATTAATGTAACTCTCAAATATTAATGCAGACTACCACATACTGCACGCATTCAGTGTAATTACAATTAAACCTTTGGACCACAATCCATCTTCTCAGATCCTCTGAGATTTCCCACGTCACACAAAGTATATAAAACAGGCACTCCTTTCTCAAGAGTTTGTAAAGATATTACTGGAGCTAGACAAACTTGGAGCAGAGTGTGTTTGGATTATTCATCCCAGTGTTATTTATAAATCTGGTTTGAATTCAGTAGATACCTTTGTCTAGATCCTGGTCTTTCTCTTCTTTTACCACAAAGATAAAGGAGGATGTGACAGATACTGGATTTATCTGACAGCCTGGGAGTCGAGTGCTTTCCTGGGCTGTGAGAAAGCCTGGGTTAACATCACAACTCCACATTACAGTATTACTAAAGAAAGACCACAGAAAAGAGTCCAGGAATGAGCCTCCACCTGTTGTGTGAGAAACTCCCTGGAAGGCTGGGGCTACAAATGTTTGTCCAAAGTGAAAGTGCATCAGCAGATAACTGGAGAGTGGCTCTTTGACCACATGTGCTGATTATGTCAATTTTCTGAAAGGTGAGCAATGGAGAGAGAGGATAGAGTTGAACCTGGATAGTTCATGTCCTTTGCAAGGGCCAGAGCTCTTGAGGTACTGAATAAAGGGGCAACTGTCTCCCCAGGAGCAGTCCTGAGAACTATGGCTGCTCTACGTGTTTATATTTAGTTTCTGTGAAAATTCTTCGAATGAAATATTTTGTATTAGCCAAAACATGACACATCAAATTAAATAAATTTCTAATAATTTGTTTGGCAAGAAAATTCAGATTCTGAATTTCCACTTTTTATTTGGCTTCCAAGGTACAAAATCAATTATTTGATAGCCATTTGGTAGATGTGTCTGATTGAATTGCTCAGAACACATTTTACTGAAAATTTTCTGTTTATGTAAACATAATTTTCTGTGTTTATGATAACCTCATTGCTAAGCAAATATTTTTACCATTTACCTTCCCTTTGGCTCCCCCATTTTTGTAAGGTTTTCAAGAACAACCAAAATATCCAAACACAGCTTGTTCTTTTCTGTGAGGATTTCTATGCTCAATATGTGGTACCCTTGCAAGACCTGTGAGGAGAACAATCTGTGTTTTTATGGATGTTTTCTAAAAATGTATGTATTTTCTCATTGTGTTGCATACACCACTGAGGAGCCAGATATGTGCTATCCCTTTCTTTTGTAAGTACAGAAAATGAGACACGGGGAGGTAGATTGTTAGCTTGACTTTACGCCGGCAAAGCACCCAGAAGGGTTTGGGGTCAGAGGTTCTCTTATCTTCAGCGAATTGAAGGAGTTAGCAGATAAGGTACAGAAACTGATCACAGTCATGGTCACAGCACTGCAAACGAAGGAGAAAAGTCTAGATGTTCTCTTGGTGTCTAAAGCTGTTCGCACTCAAATAGCTGTACTTTTTCAGCTGAATGGGCAGCAGCTGCTATTTGTGGGGTGGTAGTTGGAAGCTGAGCAGTGAAACCATTGTACAAATGCATGTACCCTAATGTTGGGACTCAGATTCTACACTGTACTAGCAGCAGGAGTTAATATGGTCACGTTACCAGGAGCACGGGCTGGGAACTGATGCAACAGCTTTATCAATCCAACAACTGCAAGAAAAGTGGGTAATTCAAGCTTCTGTTGGAATGGTATCTGCTTCCTCAAACCTATGGTGCTCCACCCACACTGTAAAGCTGACCATCTGTCCAATGTCCTTGTTTAAGAGACTGACCTCAGGAATTGTTTCAGATAGTTACACAGATTAGCTGAGCAGATGGTTTTAAGTAAACATCCACCCAAGTGGTTAACACGTGCTTATCACCCCAGCAGAGCTAACAGTCATGTGCCTGCATCTTTACCCATTCAGAGTGATCAGAAGTCAGTTCCTCTGGGTGGTGCAACTCCTGCAGTGCCAAAAAAAGGTACCAACATAAACTCCTATTTAGCAAAGCATTTAAACCTGATTAAATATCACCACAGCAATCAGACTTGAACCTTGAATTAAGAACCTTGTTCAATTAAAAGAATACAGGAATTTCCGTGAGAAATCAGACTGAACATCCAGCTAGTCCAAGCCCACCTGAGACTGTGGCCAGACAGATGGAAATTCATCTGTCCATCAAAAATGGAAATCTCCATTCTTGATTCCTGCTGGTAAGCAGAGGGGTCGGGGAGAGACATGGAATTTCTCAGCCCCTTTTTGTCACCATGTGTCATCTTGTTGCTGCAAGCTTTGAACCTGAGAACTGTTTGTAGTTAAACATGTAATGGGTTTTTGAGTAAAGCGTGCATTAGTGATGGATCACTAATATGAGTAAAGAGCACACTGAAGGGTGCTGGGACTTTGGGAAATGGATGAGGTTTCATTCATTAATACAGTTAGTAGAACTGCAGATAGATCAGCTCAACAAGAATGAACAATTGCAGTTCATTTTGCATTGGTCTCAAAGAAAATACATGTCTTGAAAGGCATATGCTGAAATTCTAGGTAGGGTTCCAGGCACCTTGAGCTGATTTAAATTTGGGCAGTCTTAATTTCTCCTTTTTCTCCTTCCCAGCCTCATATTCCTTCCTTCTTCCTTGTGCTAAAACTAGTATTTGTATGTCTGCTATATGATCTGGTTTGTGAGATCACAGAATGGTTTGGGTTGGAAGGGACCTATAAAAGTCATCTAGTCCAAACCCCCTGCAATGACCAGGGACATCTTCAGTGATATCAGGTTGCTCAGAGCTCCAGCTCTTAAATGTTTCCAGGAATGGGGCATCTACCACATCTCCAGGCAACCCGTTCCAGTGTTTCACCACCGTCATTGTAAATAACTTCTTCCACATATCTAATCTAAATTGATCCTCCTTCAGTTTAAAACCAGGATCGCTTGTCCTATTACAACAGGCCCTGGTAGAATGCCCCATCTCTTTTAGAGGCTCCCTTCAAGATGATCTGGTTTACAGAAGATCACTTTATGAAGGTTTGGTGTTTTTTTTTAATTGGCCAGGGCCACTTGCAAGCCTGTGGACCATTTATATCCTTTCTCCATGGTAAATGGAATGTAAAAGCTTCACAGGCTTTGAATTCACCAGCCACAGACAGACGTGCCTCTCATCTCTTCCACTCAGTTGTGGGAAGATTTAAACTTCTAAAATTCCATTAATGGCATATCTAATTAATTTCATCTTAGAGTTTGGAGCTGCACGGCATATGAGAGCACTGTACCTGCAGAGCCAACTCTTATAGCCAGGATCAGACCATACTTTTGGCGAGAGGCCACCAGAGTGGGAGAAGCAACAAACCTATTTATAATAGGCATTTTGTCCATCAGAAGAATGTCAACAGACAAATTGCTATAACCTGCCTGAACCAGCTCAGCCCTCCTGCAAATGAAAGCCCAGATTGTGTTGGGAATGTTTGTTTTGCCATTTTTCAAATACATGAAGAAATCAATGGTGTATTCATGGCAGTCAGTAGAGTAAGTTATTTTAGATGGACAATCCCCAAACCCTTACTGCTGGCATTAAGGGACTGCAGTTCTGGCTGGTATCAGCATTAATCCTATCTAGGTAAGCACAGATTTGCCTGAGTCACAAATTTAAGCTGTATCAGCTGCCATGCTTTCATCTATTAGTTTCAGGAATGTGGTTTCTGCACAGATCCATCTGGAAATTACCCCCTCAAGACAGACTGCTGGTCAGTATCTCCTTAGGGCTTGTCTTCAGTGCTGAACTCTGCTTTTTCTATCTTTTTCTTTTTTTTTTTTAACCTTGGGGTAGCTGATGTACATCAATTTTCTGAAGATAAAAGGAAAGGTAAAGGATACCTGCAGCCACAAAACAGTTGCAGTGGGACAGGAGAGAGATACTGGCTGTGGTTTAGAACCTTAGTACAGTAGGACTTTGTAATCTTAGGGACACCTGGGAGCCGACTACCCCATCATTTCATTCCTGCTGGCACACCTGCTGGGCAAGTGAGTTTGGGGATAAGACTGTGCAAAGTGCACAAGGAACACGTATTTTTTTTTTTTAAAATAATGATTTTGGAGGCCTGACTTTTCCGTTTCATTCTATCAAAAAATTCAGTTCTCTGCTTTTCACACTGTTTCACACGCAGGTTAGTCTTTGTTTTCAACTACACTAAGGTCCTTCTGTACCTTTTTCTTGGTCATTTTATTGCATGATAGCCCTATTTTATTGACAGGGAAGTAGCTTGTTGTTGGTAATATTTTCAAGGCAGTGCACTGGAGAGGAACATTGACTGAAGAAGCGTTGCCCAGCTGTCCCAGAGCCTGGAACAGGATCCCAAAACTTCACGGGCAGATATAAAGGGTTGGTGTGGTCAGGCCACTAGGTCCATCTGCAAGCCCTGAAACATTCAGCTATGTTCCCCTAGCAAGACACAGAAAGAGGTTATTCTATTAATTTCTTATGTAGATATTTAGATATTTTTCTGTTCAAATCAGCTTCCCTCCTCATGGAAAATACTTGCCTCTTGAAAGCTAGGATTAATGCTAAAACTGTTGTTACTCACATTACAAGGCGAGGTCTTCAAGTTTAGCCAGAATATATGATGATGATGATGATTTGTGTCTCATATTTGAAACCGATGCCACCATGTCCATGGAGCTAGAATATTAAAGCATTAAATCTCCTTGGTTATTTTAAGTTATCAGATTGGTGAATGAGGCAGGGAAGGAAAATTAAGATCATGAAACTCTTTTAAGCCATGCTAGCATTTTGCTTACTCGGTGTATTGACACTGCCAGAAGCTACATCCTCATTCCTAACTTTTTATGAGTCTACATATTATAGGATAGTTTAACAGCTGGGTTTTTCAGCCTGCGTGTTTGCAGTTCTCTCCCTGACTTCAGTTTCACTTTGCATGCCATCTTTCTCCCTTCCACGCCCTGCTCTTTCCCCTCAGTAAGAGATGCAAATACCAGATAACTGACAGTTTAAGAGCTTGTGATCACCACTGGCTTTCATGATTGGAGAACATTATTAAATGAGACATGAGAAATCCTCAGGCATGGAAAAAGTGTAGCTAGCTTAGAGTTCAGGGCTCTCCAGAGAACTTATGCCTGGAGACCTGAGATGGCTTAAATGTTGAAGTTCCTGTCATTTCTGAGTGTGAAGGTGACCTCAAAGTGATCACTGCTCCTAACCTGCAGCTGAGCAAGTTTAAACAGTCATGGTCAGAAGTGTAAGTTCTCGCTTTGATTTCTCTGAACTGTTAATTGTTTATCCTCAATTAAATATTTACTTTGGACTTGTTTGCTAATCTAGGGCTTTATGCTGCACGACGCAGGTGGAGACTCTTGCCATTTTAAGACCAATGATATAATTTTCAAGATAAGCTTAAGTTTTAGTGTCTTACAAAAAGTCTGAGGTTCCTGGACATGGAAGTAATTTCTAAAAGGAGTCTTGAACTTCTAAGTCACTTTACAGAAAAGAAAACTATAATGATTAGACAGAATGCACCCTGATATATGGGAAGTTTTGAGTAGGTTTAAGGATTTAGCTTAAGTCTGTAGGCAATTAACTAAAGCTAAATCAACATAGAGAATGCTATGTCCACTCAGATTATATCAGGTTAACATCAGTTTCTATACAAATATAAGTCTTGCCTAATACCTTTATAGCTGAGTGCAACTTTACACAAGAGACTGCTCTGAGAAGCATGAACGTGTCTTTCAGTGACACCATTGCTATAATGCCATACTGCACCCTAGAGTAAATAAATTATTTGGTGTCATGCATTTGGATAAGAATACTGATGTGGTACAAGATAATCACCCATCACTTTCGGGTATCCTGAAGTTGTTCCCAGCAGAGAGAGACCTCATTTCACACAGATTCCCACATTCCCAGCAACAGCATTCCGAGATAGGAAGCAAGGAAACATTTGGACCACTGGTTTTGAAATAACCCATATGGCAAGGCAGGGCTGATAGCAGAGGACCTGGATGCCTTGGAGGGTAAATGTGAACCACCAGCAGTGTGGCACTGACACAGAGCTATGGACTTGGAAGCTCAAGCTCTTGGTTACGTTCCAGACCTGACGGCTGGACTCAGAACAAGCTGCACATCCCCAGTGGATCCAGTCTGCATTTTATCAGAAGTGCACTGACAATATTCTGGTGGAACATTTTGGGGTTTATGAGTATATATTTTTTAATAAAGCCATTTTTCATAGCAAGTTTCTCACTACTCTCAACTGTTAAAATTCCACAATCACCTTTCGTTGTATGCATTCAGTTTGTCCCAACATATTTAATTCGTCTCTGATAGTGTTTGGAGACAGTCTAAAAATTCATTTGCAAGGAAAAATGAGGACAAAAAATTAGAAGTAACCTTCACAAATACTCTTCTTTTGAGGTCTGAGTACATGAAATTATGTATGTTAATGGCACTCTTTGCTTCAGTATCACATCACCTCACAGTGATTTTATGATTAAGATATACTATTTCTCTCATCATAATTCTTGTTTTCTTTCTGTCTTTAGACAATTGCTTTCCCAGAACAAGCACACTCTTTCTATGGATTCTATTCATTTAGCATATAAGGGGGGATACTGTAATAATAGTATAATATATTACTAATATAATAAACATTTTAAAACAGTTTCTATTTTATATTTGTGTGATAACATTTAACATATTTTCTGGTAAAAAAAAATTAGTATAGTAATCATTGTGCTGAAATATCAGTAATTTTTGAGCTTGAGAATGTGTAATCCAGAAGGACAACTTCTAAAACCATATAGCTATTCATTTACTCACTGGGTTCTGATTCATCAGCACTCTTAAGCACTTACCTAAATTCCTGTGCAGTAAAGCATTTAATCTTATACTAATTAATGTTTTAAATACTTTTTTTTTCAATAAAACATTTAAACTAAATGTATCCCTTATCAAACTGCATTAGAATTCCACATTAACCAGGACAGCCAACTGGGTTTAAAAAGAACCATGAAAGTCCTTTGGACCATGTTTCTACTCAGAAATTGTACTGCTCAAACTATGTTCTAAATTGAGGATGAAGATATATTGACAGTGAAGTGCTTATAGGAGAGTAGTTCCCTGCCTTATGAGAAGCAGAACACTGTATCTGCTCTTTTCAGCTGCATTTTTGCTACAGTTTTTAGCTATATAGTTATGCTGGCAAAAACTCATACCTCAAAATGCTAAAAAGCCCACACTGAAAATGACAAAGAAATGAATAACCTTATCTATCAAAGACATCTTGAGTTTGTGAAGATAGAGCTGGATGGAAAAATACTTGCTGTGCCTGAAAAAGTGATCCTACTACATAGTTAACCAAAGGGTTCCCAAATGATTAGGCTTTTTAGGGGGTAAACACAAACCCAGTATATCACTGTAACAAGATAAAATGCATATGAGGATCGTAAAGTCTGAAGTAGGGGACTAAAAGAGGTTACAGATTTATAACTTAATCTATATTGTCAATTTCTTTCATGCCTTGGTTTCTGTTTTCATTCACATATTGCAAATGGCACAAACAGCAGACAGTAATTAAAGAAATGAGACAGGAATACACTGGTAGGAAGCAGCACTGCAACACAGCAGCCTCACATGATTAAGCTATATTCCAGCAGCAGGTAAAAACAAGGGCAGCAGCTAAAATGCAGCAAAGGGCAGAGGATGCCTGTAACAGCATATCTACTGCAAAAATTAGTGGACAGGATTAGTATTATTGTTGACAATTTCTTTTTTAGGGTTGAAATTTTCAAGTAATATATCCTGATGTTAAAGTGATTTACAAAGAGAAAATAATAGTTTTTCTAATTCTCATGAGGTTCTGGAACCGAGAGGAATTGTCAGAGCTATTTTTTTAACACCAGTTTACCTAAAGGACTCTCTGGATGTTTTATAGTAACCTTTTTATTTCTGTTTGAATTACTGTCATCAGTGTCTGATTAAATAATATGAGAGAATAGGAAAGAAGGAAACATGAAGTCTTTAGCAAAGACACTTTTTGCATAGTAAGTCTTTATGGGGCATTAGAATTGTAAACTTGCAAAGCAGAAACTGAGTTTTAAGTAAGCAGAAAGAGACCCCATCACTTCAGATGATCAGCTTCATTTTTCTAGTTTGTTAACATCCTATACCAGTATCTGCTTACTGGTATGATACTTTTTCTGAATTTTTTGTCTTTCTTAAATTAGTATTTTATTCCTAAAAAATAAACTAACAAGGTAGAGAATCCAGGTATTCAGAGGTATCCTTTTGCTCTTTTTTTTCTAAGAGGAAGAAGTGCTGAAATCTTTTTTGTGTTATGACTTAAGAAGAGTAATGCAGGTTTTGGTTGTTTGCTTGCTTTTTTTTTTTTTCTTGGTTTCCCAAAATTTCCTGGGAATCTTTGAGATTAAGACTTTAAAGGTGCTATGGAATAGAATTTAAGGTAAACATATTTCATTTAATCCAAAAGCACATCAGTATGAGGACAATGTCCCCAGAGGATTAGTCAAGAAATTTATCAATTCCTAACATCTTACACTGATTAATGTTCTTTTATCTGACAGGGAATATTCAAATATATAAACCGTTAATACTATAACATAAATCTATGCCTACAGGCATATAGGCAAAGTCACATTCATGGCTCTTACTAGTAGCTCTTTGGTTCCTATGAGGAATTTGAAAAGTCTAAATGTGCCATTACTGTTACCCAAACTTTAATCTGACCCCTAAACATGAAGTGTAGGATAACTTTTAAAATTACCTTTCTTGGAATTCTCACCCATTTAGAAACTAAAAATCATACTGGGAAACAGTATTGTAAACATGTGAGTGAGAGACGTTGTATTTTTAACATATGAATATCTAGAAGATGTTTCTGTTTTCAGGAGAAGTTGATGAAAATTGAATTCTCTAAGGCTAGGTGAAGTATTGATCATTTTAACCACCCATTCTTCCCTGGACTGATCATGCAAAAAACACTTTAATTTTGTATTATACTACGGAAACTGATAATACTGACAGAGCTGGCAGACTCAAACCTTAAGCCACTTTATTTTTCTACATTCATCTGCGTAGGTCAGAACTGTGTTTGTCTGTTCTCTAAAGAAAAAAAAATATTAAAAAAGGTCAGTGCCAGAAACTCAGCACTCATACAACACTTTGTTAACAACTTGGTGCCAATAAGTGGCCAGTGGGACTGGTGACACACTTCCTTTCTGAGTACTGACAATAAATAATTTGAATAGTACATTGCATAACCTGAAGATTTGCATTCCAAAAAATAGAGCAAGAGTTAAAATGATCTACAAACTGAAATCCAAGCACCCAGAAGGCATGAAATCAGCTATTCTCAGGGGCCACTACAGCTTGAAAAAATTGCCAGTCTTGCTGTCCTGCTCACTTTCCCAAAATGTGACAAGCAAAGACAGCCTTGTACAGAGCTCCACCATCACATTCTCAATTGGCTAAGCAGTGTTACAGCTCCAGAAGTGAACACAGGCAGATATGTTTTGTGCACCTTTATGCATAGATATATCTCAACATATAGATTTATAATTTGATGTGATAAAATCCCCTTGTGGGAAATAAATACTACAGAACACTTTTCAGATTCCACTCTTAATTATCCATAATACACATAGGAATCCTTCTGTGAATGATAAATTCATTTACACATGCAAACTGCATAAATGGTTGAACAGTTACCAGACTTGTGTGCTCAGGTGGGGGATTAGTTTAACATCTACCTCAAATTGTGTGGATGCAGCGTAGGCGTTCTGCTGAGTTTATGACTAATATCCCCCAGGGGAGACCTACGAAAGGAGGAACATAATCTGTCAAGAACACACTTAATTTGATTAGTTTGATCTTAAACATTAGAGCAGCCTTTGAACCTGAGCCAAGATGGTTCCAGGAACCTTTCTTAAGACTGACACCTCTGACCACAGGTTCAGGATTGTCGTCTCTTCCTTATTAAAGGAATATATTGTACATAAAAGGATATTATGCTGGATCTGTAAAATATTTTACAGGTAGGCACTAAGTCTGTATTTAGGTACTTCAATATAACATGCACTACTTTCAGACAGAACTGTGTATTTAGGGCATGACCCTGACTCAGGAGGTTACATGTGGCTGGGTTTGTTTGGTTTTTGGTTCCATTGCATGTTGTATTTCTGCTCACCACTGTCTTATCTAATTGTTCCTCTTGCTTTACACATCCACTGACCACTGCTTCTTCTAAGACAGTGTAGACAGTCCATCTCTATTCAAAGAAGCAATGGTTGGTTTGTTGGGTTTTTGGGGTTTTTTTAAAGCGGTTTCTCCCCATATGTTCCTTCTTTCTGTTTTAAAGTTGTTTCTCCCCATATGCTGGAGCTTGAGAGAGAAACGTACCTTCAGAAGTAACCAGCACCCTTCAAATTCTTATCTAAAGGAATCCCACAGGAAACCTTGGAGCTCTTACAAAAATTTGGACTGTCTGTTATTTATCAGATTTACAAGGACGCTAGTCTTTGGCTATCAAGCACTCCTGAAGCCACTAACTGTTCTCTTCCCTTCTCCTTGCTTTTAACAGTAGAGGTAAACATTGACTTAAGTTTGCTTTGTGCCACCAATCTGTAATAAAAAGGTTAACTATAAATGCTGACAAGATCTTAGCTCAGTATTAGTCCTGAAGCCCTGACATCAGCGCCTGGTTATGTCAAGTTACAGGCTCTCTAGCAACTGACAACAAACATTTGGACCCAGCCTTTACTGGGTGCGGAAACTGCAAGAGCATCTTTCTCACAGTAACCAGTGGTCTGCCATCATTTCCCGGGTTTGTTAGTCAGAGACTTTAATGGGTGCACATCTCTCAACATCTTCTGAGTTACAAAGTTCCCAGTATTAATTTTTTCTCATGTGAAAAGGCCCATACATTTCCTACATGGCTGGTTCTTGAGACAAGCCAGAAACTGAAGTAACCTTGCTTGAGTAACAACAGAGAGACTTATTATAAAACTACCTTTTTAAGCATATTTCAATTGTGTCATTGCAATTAAATGCACGTAAAGCACTGCACAAACATCCAATGCTTGGGAAAGTTAAAAGGGATGGCTTGACAGATACAGTGTGCTTTAATGTCTAAGGAGCAACTGGGTTTAGAAACTGTTCCAGGAGTACAATAGGACAGTTTGGGCTTCTCTGAGGGAAGACATTATTACCCCTCCCTGAGGGAACCTCGTAAGCAGTCAAAACAACAGCAAATAAAAAATGTCAAAAATAACATTGTGTAGAATTGTGACAGTGCGTAACTTGACATCCTTTTGGTCAGGTAAATTAGTGAAAATGATGGTGACAGAGAATACTGTCCAGCAGGAATAGGAGGCAAAACTTTCATTCCAATCTTGATTGATTCCCTGGCCCTTTTCTTGCTTCCCTTTCCCTGCCTCCTTTTGTTTACTCTTTGTTTTTTGTTGTTTTTAAATTTTGTGAACCAGGGTAAATCACACAACCATATCACAGCTGCCTGTGAAAACACATTCCCACAACTGAGAGCTGTAGCTAGTGCTAAACAATACTTATAAATGAACTGGAGACCATTAGGTAAAAGAAATAAAAGCACCATATTCTATTATTGCATTAATTCAAGTTGCTTCTGATAGTGTATTTTTGGGCCAAATCCTGCTCTGCAATTGAGAACAGGGCAAAAGCCTTTTCAGTCCATGATTATTCTGTACTACTTCCAACTTCCTGAAATATATTCTGTCCACAGCTGAAGAGTTCCTGATGAATCCAGCAGTTTGAATCTAAGAGTGCTTGAGTTTATGATGTGTATATCTGTACAAATGTGCTGACCTACAAGGTTAAAGTTCAGTATTCTAAGCACTGTATCTTCACACGTAGTTGTCCTCAGCTTTCTTAAGCATATTACTTAAAGCGTTTTAAAAAATACAGCCACTGCACTCAGAACCAATTTTTCTACCATTTTCACCTAGAGTGATATAAGTAAGTTGACAACAGAGATGGGTCTGCTCCAAAACTCCAGTTCTGAATGTATCTGAACTTCAGCAAGTTCAAAGAGAAGTAAGTGCAATGAAACTCAGCCCTTTTTAAAATGTTTTTTTTCCCTGACTCCATGGGTTCCATTTATTTTCTGTGATACAAATTAGTTTTCACCTGGGGCATTTGCATTTGCTTCTCTGAAAGACAATTTTAAATTGAAGCAGGGGCTGGGAGGAACATCCTGCTAGCACAGACAAGAGATCTGGTGGTTTAGAGACAGAGCTGGTGATTCCTCTTTTGCTTGCTGGTTGAAGGGGCACTGTTCATGTCACTGCTTCTCCTTCCTTCAGCTGGCGCCATGATACTTCCTCTCCTCTTCCACACTTCTGCAATTGCTGACACCCTTCTAACAGTACAGAGAGCCCCAGTTTCTGTGCTTGAACAGAAGTGCTTTTCAGAACTTTGGCTGCAAAACACAGGAACCCAAAGAACTTGGGTATTCTCTGACCTTCTTGCTGTAATTTTTTTTTTTTTTAGTTCCTTAACATATGCTAATCCCTTGATAATTTCAATGTTTTTCTAGGGGAAAGGACACATTTTCTTTGTGACGAAGCTAAAAGGAGCATAGTAACCTCTATTTAACAGATTCTCTTAACAGAACCTCTCTAGCCAAGCATGCACAAACTAATCTTTCAGCAATAAGATACAAGACACAGCATTTTTAGACCTTGGGCTGATATGGTAGGAAGAAAAGGCTAACAGGTTACAGCCATTTGGCAAGCCAAATAACATCCAAAAAATATATAGTTCACTAGACGAAATTTCTCTGTTTCTAAAAGGAAAAGTCAGCCTTGGTCAGTAATTCTCCAGTTATGAAGGCAGTGGCATGATCCTTTGGTAATGCCAAGAGAAGTCCTGCTGAGCCTGAGGCAGTTTGAGTGGCATTCCCTCTGCTGCCACTCCTCCACTGCCAGTAGCATCCTCCTGCACCCATGCCTGCAGTAGCACCATCCCCCTGCACCCATGCCTGCACTAGCACCTCCCAAGCTAGGAGCTGTTGCCAGCACTGCGGCTGCGGAAAGGAAGCGCTCCAGCCTGGGGCTGGAGCAGGTGGAGGAGAACCTGCAGGGGCCAGCATTCAAAGCAACCTTGTCAAGCAGCACGCACCTGCCAGCAGTGGCATGCCCTGTGCATCTCCTCTGCGCGTGATCCGACATGCCCAGTGTCAGACCAGGATTAGGAGCTGAGATGTGGGCATGCATTCTCAAGCGATGATTCCCTCTGACCTCCTCCCCTCTCACGTGATGCAATCGCTTGAGAGTCTCACTGTTCCAGGCTTCTGACAGTTCAGAGGTCTGCAAAGGGTTGAGCCAGACTTGTTTTGTATTGCGGATGAAACACATCTGGGACAATGGTTATAAGGAGACCTGTCTGTCTGCAAGAGTTGGAGGATTTTAGTGGTATGGAGGGCTTGTATCCATGTCCCACATAAATGGAATTTCTGAAAGAAGAAATGGGCTGTCTCTTTCCCAGTCAGAAGTTTGCTGCTTTTTACTTGTCTTATTCCAAGACACTGTTTTTTAAGAAACTTATTTGGTCCAGCAAGTGCACTTGGGAGCCTTCACCCATGTCCTCAGAGCCACCGTGCTCAGCTGAGCCCTTTCACAGCAGAGCAATGCCCTGTGCCAGGCACTGTCCATGACACAACACTCTATTATCTATCACTGCACGAGGCAGACACTCAAGCAGGAGCATTTCTGTATAGAAGCTGCACTGTCCAAGCATGAACAACGTATGGAGATGGACCACTCAAACAGGACAGAGTGGTGGTGTTAAACCTTTCCCCCATATTGATTGCAACCTTTATTCTTTGTCTTTATAGTTCAGTAGGTAGAAGGGCCTTGGTAGTCCTTTCCAGAATGAGAAGAAGAATAAAAAAAATGCCCTCACTCCTCCCAAATAATCTTTCATTGTCTTTAATCAAAATTTGCCTATGTGCAGAAGTGTAACTAGTTATTTTTCCACTTAGAGCCAACTGAGCATTAACTAGAATGTAGGTGTTGTAGAAACCACGTCTTGGCCCTGTACAAGGGCTGAAATTCACTCACTATTGTGCTGTGCTCAGTCCTTCAGGGAGAAAGTCAATACAAGGAATAAAGAATATACAGTATTACTATTACTATCCTAAATGTGTATCTGATTCCACTGTCTTCCCTGTTGGCCCAACAAGTGTTGATATTACAGCAGAGGCAGCTTATCCAGCTAGAAAACAAGCTGGCTGCAGGACTAGCCATAGAGAAGATAGTGTAAGAAGAACCAGGATATGAGAAACTGCCAGAGCTCAATGGGAGTAAGTTATGTGCCTAAAACTGCCCAGAGAAGAACAATAAATCCTTTGAGTTTGGAGGACTTTCTATTATAGAGGACTTCATAGCTCAGCTTTGTGAATGTGACTGTTTCAGCTGAGGGCTTTGCATGTTGCAGGCAGGTGGCCCGTGTTGGTTTCAGTGGTTTTTTACAGGTGGCTGAAAGAGGATTTGTGAGTTCTGATATATTGCCTCCCATATGTGAGACAATACTTAGTGCTACAGAAAGATATGACTTTTTGTGCTGTGCATTCCAGTTCATGTGCAACCTCCCACAGTCAGTTTTATCTACCTTACCAACACAGAATTTGCATAGTTTTAAGAAATAAAAATGTACAGGGAGCAGGGAAAGTTCTACTGACCTTTTAACTCTATGGCTATGTAATATCTGCCTTTCTGTGGAGCTGAGTTTAAAAGTTGGATCAGGTGTGCTGGAATCTCCTCTCCTACACAGTCTGTTTAAAACCAGGCATAAATGGTGTAAAGAGACTGACCAAAAAAGGCAGAGAACTGGATATGCCGCTTTGAAATCAGTTCAGGAGAATATCAGAGTCATTCTTTCCATTGTTATTTGAATGCCCTCATTACTGCGTGGTACAGTGTATTCTTTGGAAATGGAGTGCATATGGGGGAACAGATTGGACAGTGTTACAGTCTAAAGTTATTTGCTGTTCACTCTGCAAGGTACAACTGAAACCATAATTCACTGCAGGGACTGAAATGTGCGTATTGCTTGTGTGTGCGTTGGCAAGCTGTCAAGGTGCTGCTGTGAGCTCTTCCTTACCCCTGCTCCCTGGTCCTGAAGTGGGACCAGGACTCAACTGTCCTGAAAAGCCTGTGCTGAACTGCACTAGTCACATATTAAAAGACCACGAGGTTGTTTGATCTGCCTCCTTAGCAGTGCTAGATCCCATCTTTTATATTATTCAAGGCCTTTTCACTTTTCCTTTCTTTCTCTCTCTGCACCACTGTTTGAAGATATTCAGTCCTTCTATCCACACAGGACTGAATTCAAGCTTTATGTCTAAACCACAATCAATGTAAACAATATTAGAGTTCTAATATGGAAAACTGCCAGACTCAGAGGATTTCTCCACTGAGTGGAGACCATAAGGAAAGGTTCAGATTTGAACTGGATCTTAAAACTTGGGATCTCTGTTCAAAAACAGACAAGTTCGCATCAAGGTTAAATGGAGAAAAGACATTTTAGTTTAGTCACCCCAGACAGGAAAACAAACTTTTTTATGGAAAATAAAAATGATAGCTGGAGTATCTGTTCATCGTGTGGCCCTGTTGCCTACAACACAGCCAACAAAGGCATCTGATGGCAGCCAGCCTGCACAACTCTTCCTGTAGGCTCCATCCCACCCTTTCTTCCAGTGCCCAGTTTATGGCAGTGGCAGCCTCCCCACTGTGTCTTGCCAGTGAGGCACCACAGCAGCTTTTCCCACTGTTCTGTACTATCACAGATATCAAAGTCCCCTCTCTGCTTTACCTATGAACCCCAGCAATGTCCTTACCACACTGCTCTGTTAACAGCTGTCAGATTTCCACACATTATCATGATACTAGATACTCCAATTGTAATCTTCCCACGTTTTCCAAGCAGCATGCCCTACAACCAGTCCAGGTATAAAGAGAGGCAAAGGAATTGAATCTCTCTAAATGTCATACAAGGCATCTGTACACTCTGATAGAGAGCTGCAAAATAACTCACTTCCCACTGCTGAGAATAGATACTTGTTAGTTAATATATAATTGTGTAACTAGGGCTTTTCCCAGCATTAGAAGGAAATTTGGGAGGCATGTCTTCAGTTGATACATGCAGGTTTAATGATCTTGTCCGAAGTGCTTGTAAAAGACCAGTGTTGAGACAAGCCCAGAACTAAATGAGGCCTTCTTTATTGAGCAAGGCTGCTGTATTTGCACTAGACAGCACAGCAGAAGAAAGACTTCTCCAACAGCTCATTTATTTATTTGGCTTAGACATTACTTATTTATCATGTTTTAATAGCTCTGTGCCAATTATCTGTTCCTTTAGTAAAAATGGAAGTTGCATTGTCATCTGTTTATAACAGACACACATTGAAATAACATACAACACAGTTAATGTCAACTGGCAGGTTCTGGCCACTTCTGTCTAGTGAAAGCAGCACAGTTTCTTCAACCCAGCTATGGAAAATTATGTTTTTGGTAGGGCAGAGGCAGATGTCATGTGATCTGTTGTAGACCTAGTACAACAATTTCAGCAAGGCAGCCCAAGCTTGTCCATGTGCCTGTGACACAGTGGCAATAATGCAAGACTGTAAGATTCAGACTACTTTTAGACTTATCTTGGAAGAGGGGGAGTGAAGGGGTGGGGGAGTGTAGTTTCTGCAGGACACATTTCTGCGCTCAGATATGGGCTGCGGTAATCAAATCTCTCTTACGAAAATTAAGGGCTTCAGGCTTCTTGGTATATTGCCAGGGCAACCTTTACTTGGACAAAATGCTGCTGCTCCTCCTTCCCCTGTGAAAATTTCATCACAGAAGATGATGATGCAAATTGCACAGACACACCTTTATTAATTCTGATTGTCACGGAATTGCAAAAGATTGGGGGTGAGAGTAGGGAGTAGTGAAGCAAGGATGGAATATGAAGCAGACCTAAGAGCCAGGCTCCCCAGCCTGGAGAATCTTTATTGTTACAAGTATCCACAGTCAGTGAGAGTTCATGGCTGCTGAGCTGAACGAGTATTTGCAGATTGGTACCATTATTTGCATACACTTCCTTGTTCCAGAGAAATCTTGCAAAAAACACATGCGGGGAAAGCGCTGAATCTTCCGTCTTGACTGAAGCAATGCCATCTGCAGAGTTCACCCATCTGCTTATTGACTTGATCTCATAAAATAAATGAAATAACCCGTTTAGTTTTTACTTCCTCGTCCTCCCTTTTTCACCGCTCTTTGGCAAAAGAAATAACTAATATTCAAAGGAAATGAGTTGTGAAACCTCTAACAGGCTGCTAACCATTAGTTTTTGTAACCCATGATGGCAATGCAGTATTCTCTGGGGGTGTTCAGCCTCAGATGGTCCTCTTGAATGAACAAAGAAGCTTGGGATGTTCACTTCTGTTTGGATGTCCTTAGAGAGACTTAACAGCTCTTTATCTTGATGGGGTCAGTGTTCCCTCCCCCATATTCTCTGTATCTCTCCCGCCTGCTTCAGAGATTTTTGCAGATGTACAGGTATAGTTAGGAGTTGTCAATTCTTATGCTCTCTGCCTTCCCTTAACTCTGCTTCCTGCCAGGCCTCCCCAACACCTCATTGTTAGCACCATTGTGAGTCTGACCTGAGTTACCAGGACTTCCCCATGAGCTCCCAAAGGAGAGCAGCAACATGGGCAATTTGAGCCTGCTCCCATTTGCACAGTTTCTTCACTTTCCCTGGACTTTGTTCCAATTGTGAGGCAGAATAATGAACAGAGCACTGCTGAGGTGCTACACAACAGGAGGAAAATATCCAGCATCTGATTTCTCTACCTCAGTCATGGGTTATCTTGCAATTGACTGCGACCATGCACACACACATCCCTACAAAGTCACTGAGTGCCAAGAGCATGGTGCTCACCATGAGACGTGGAAGTTAGGTCTTGCAGGCAGCTTCTAGCTTAGAGCAATGACAACAGTCCTGCTGTTGACTGAAGCACTAGACCAGGTGGATTTTTTTCTGATGTTCTAACTCAGTCATTTTGTGCCAAGTTACCTCCCAAGAGTCATACCTGCAAGTCACCTGGATTTGCTTGCTACTTTTACACTGTATTTTGGCATGTAGGAGGCACCACTGGAAGGCAGTAACACTGAAATCCAAGTTCCTCCAAACTCTCTTATCACCTCTGCTGCTGATGGTCTAGGAGGGTACAAAGCATAAGTTAAAAGCCACTAACAGCTTTGCAGGCCCTTCACTTGCAGGACAGCTGTGAGTGTCAGTGCTCAGGCTTTGCTGTCTTCTTTCCCAGTACCACACGTGTTGGGAGGAGGGATCACAAAGAACCACGTGACAGGATAAGGGGCTGTGGAGGTTGACTATGCCAGGAACTGTTGTCTTCTTCCACAAGTCCTTTAAACACACAAGGGAGAGGCACACACATGGAGACTGCGTGGGCCGTGACCTTTTTTGCATTCCAGGGTACCAAGCACAAAAGCAACTAGTGTCCATAGGAAACAAAAATCTTAAAAATCCATACTCCTTTAATTGCATGTAGCCAACTCTCTCACTTACTTACTCAATCTTTTCTTTCCCTAGATAAGACCCAATCTAGCCTCACAAGCTGTTGCTGCAGGGTTTGGAACAGGAGAACAGACGATAAAAATATGATCCTTTTCAATGTTTTTTTGGTGTATAGCTGTCTTCATTTGTTATCCACGAGGCTCTATTCACCCAAGAGGGGAAAAAAAAAAGCCATCAACCTTCCCTCAGCTTTCCTTCTGCCAAAATTAATGGTTTTTTAAATTAATGGATTAATAATTTAATCCATTTTATTAATGGATTAATATTTTTTAATTAATGGATTTAAAAAAATTAATTAATGCTGACTTTTTCTCTATACAGGGAAGAGATAGGTGGGAACAGAACAGCTCTTCCGACATGTTGACTAACAAAACGTGAGTGCTACACACTGTGCATGGAAGGGAGCCCAGTGTGGATTTGGGAGCTGCCCAGTCACATACAAGGCCCTTCATTGCACAACCTGGCACACAGACACGCAGCTGTCCAACCCAGCTGGGAGACAGGGGAGGCTAACAGCTCCTTGAATTCTCCCCTGTAATCCAGCACTGTCACATTCAGGCAGTAACACTGGAGAAAGTATGCACTGCATGCACTGCATGACACCAGATTGATAAAAGTTAAATTCAACTGGTTTGGGAAACAAGTCTCAGGGCAATGTGCAAACATTCATCCATATTACTATACACAAATAAAATTTAATTCTTTTTTAATGACACAAAAATAAGACTTGACAGTGATGTTTTACATAACAAAATAACAGATTGTTGCATATTCACTGACTCTGTTACCATGGTGCTCAGCTATCCTTGAGCATATTATCTAGAAGAGTAATGTCCTCCGGGTATCATGGTGGTAAAAGCCAGCCCAGGACTGACATTGTGCGAGTCGGTCTTTTTTTGCAGAGACGTATTCTGAAATGCTTAGATCACTGACATGAATGTCAGCATGAAGGACTGCCATAAAGCTTTTGGCACTACCAGTGAGGTCATGGTGGAACAGAAAGAGAAGGTCAGAGTATTTCTTTTTAAAATATTTTGAAGGAAAATGTGTTTCATCATCCAGTGACTGCTGTGGATGGCTGAGGAACAAGGCAGTCAAGGAAACAGATGCAGAAAAACTGTTGAAATACCTAGGCTTCTTCCTGATAAAGACATTTCTCTTGAGCACTGCAGGTACCTCTGTGAAAAACAGATGATCCAAATGCATATTTTTCCTTGAACATATTACAGCCATTCCACACAGGTATTGTACTCATCACCAGTTATTCATTAAGCAGCATGACTAACATCTGTCATGTGGTGTTTGTTCACTCATTATCTGTCCATGGGTGAAAAAGTCTGCTGCAGTGGTATGCAGGTTGTTTTGGTAAAGGTTTTTATTATTTTTATTATGATTTACTATGTGTTACTGTACATTCAGGGCATAAAATGTGCTTTGTGTAAATACTTAAGCCTAAAGGTATGAATAATCCCATAGAGAATTTCTGAACTTTCCACAACTGCCTCATATAAAATTCTGCATCATCTGCAGACCATCCTTACCCTTTCTGTGTGCACTGGACTGCATCAAAGAAGGAAAAATGCTCACGATAGTCACGACAGTGCACCCCTCAACTTAGTTAAACCATACGGGGCTAGATGCAAAGCACTTGAAGGCAACATTGGAGGTGTCTAAATTACAACAGTTAAAATAAATGAAAGATGCAGAGTTGACAGGCATTGAGAACAGTCATCAACCAGCCAAAAAACAGACTTCTAAGTGAAAAATGGCAGAGGCTTGAAGAGAGGCTCATAGTTCATAGTCAGTATAACATGCAGTCTTTGCCACTACATGACAGGTTTCTTTTGCCCAAATGTCTTTTCCTTGCTCCATCTAAAACATTTTCTGACATTTATTCATTCATTTCAGGCTGCTCTAGGAAACATCTGTACGGCAAATGTGTCTTAGACATACAGCTTGGATGAAAGAGATTTCCTTTTGGACTGGACAGCCTGAAATAACGTCCTATGCACATAATACAAATGATTGATACTTGTGGTATTGCTCACCATAGTGCTTTCTGCTGTTTCTCCCTTGATTTTTAATGAGATTTAAAAGCCTGTGAGTGAATAACCCCAGCCTTTTCATTAACTTAGCTAGCATGAAAAGCTGTGGGGCCTATGTGGCAGGTGCTGTGGGTTGACAATAGGGGTACTGTTTAATCCAAGGGAAACAAAGAGGAGAAAAGGGCCATGAATAAAAGGATACAGGATCTTTTCTGAGGTCAGGAGAAGCATTTTAGATCAGGAGGTGCAAAGAGAGGCCAGCTACACAAAACATTCCTCCTTGCTGCACTCACTTGGCCAGCAGCATGAAAGTATACTTCGTAATTTGTTCTGCAAAAGACAATGGAATCAAAGTGAAACATCGAAGTGCTTGAAGTTTGTTGATACTCAGTGGATCACCTCTACTTGCAGGAGTAGCTGGTTATGGTTCCTTGGGGAATAAACTATTCTTCTGGATGTTGCTCCTTACCAGGCTCACCTCTTTCAAACTCTGAGAAACACAAGGAGACAGTCTAAAAAATTGCAATAGCATTTCGACACGGGGAAAAATGGTATGTGATATACAGGTTTGTTTGTTTTTAAACACTGACTGACTCAGTTACTGAGAGTATTAATTTTGCAACCAGTGATTGGGAGTTCAGAGTGGAAAGTAGAAATGCTGAATCAAAATCACAAACTTTCTGGGCACAGTTTCCTGCAAGTGTTTTTGCTCGTCTGTGCTCTGTAACCGCAGTGGGTTCAGGGTCATTCATGTCATTCCTTGTGCCTTTAAGATACTGTTTCAATGTATAAATGGGCCTTTAGAGACTTAAAGACAGACGGAGAAGAGTACAGTTTCAAAATTTAATCAAATACCTTCCAGTTACGGAGCACAGATGTTCAGGGTCAGGAACACACAAGTGCAGCATTGCTGTAACGTGTCAGGCTACTACTGCTGCTGCTGCTGTCAGAATAACCTAACCACTTGCAGGTGACTCAGAAGAAGGTGCAAGAGCACCGAAAGGAAAATTATATCATCATTTACCTACTGAAAGTTCTTTAATACTTTCAGTTACTTGCCATAAGTACTTACACACCCTTACGATATTTAGCTTTGCTTTTAAAGCAGACAGTGAGACAATGACAGATGCTCACATTAACTTATGTGGCCAATGGCTTTTCAAGTTTTGCAAAGGTCTTGGGCCAAGTGATAACGCCTGGGAATAATTTTCATGTGGCAATTGTGCATCATGAAATTCTTCTTTTCCTTTTAACTAAAAGGAAATTACAGCCTTTCAACTTCATGAAGCATCCTCCCATTTTTGCCTTAATAAAAAAGATTCATGGAGTTTCTTTATGACAATCATTTTAAAATGTTTATTATGATGCTTTTTTCCTTCTATTTCCTCTAGCAAATATAAATTAATCTTTTTTTAACTACTGCAGTTTGAAAATCCTTTTTTCTTCTTTATGTTTTCCTTTAAATAACTGGGAAATCCTATATAAAGACTGATCACTTAACGTGCTTTTGGACTTTGTGGTTTGTCCAGTCCTGCTTTTAGGCTGCTAGGAACCTCTTGCAGATGTATTTTTATTGAGCACTATATACATTAGTAGGAAGGCCTGATTAAGGGCCATGTGATTTCCTGGGGGCAATCTCACATGCGCATCCATTGATTGAAAGTTTTACATAGGTATCTCCATACACCTTCTAACCAAGGCATGTTCCTCTGCCTTGTATGTGCTCTCCTTTTTGTTTTCTCATATGGTCTTGCATATTCTCTACTTCTTTCCTTTGTATTTCCCACTCTCCTCCATTCCCCCTCTTCCCATTTAAACTACGTCTGCACAGGTTTATCTCAGCCTTTTAGTTTGTGTACTCCAACTGAGTACCTATACGCCCCAAATCTCTCAGTGTTGATGCAGTTGATATGAACGACTCAATACTTGAGTGTTTATTTCCTGTTGTGGGGGCTGGAAGAAAACAAGTTACCCCCACAAAAACAATGTTTGTAAGATGAACCGTATCCGCACCAGAAGCACTCTGCCAGGGTGCATAACGCATCGCTATATGCTCTCCTGGCCATGTAACCCCATTTCCAGCCCCATTCGAAAACAGAGGCGCGTGGGCTTGTGAGTGGCTCCTGGAGAAGGCTTCACAAACAGGGGGAGCTTCAAGACAGCTTCAGCCTGGAAGATATTTTGAACATCTCATGGAAAATCACTACCCAGCGTCTCCCCCTCGGCCCCAAACACCCAGACCCCGTACATAGCAGTATTTACTGAAGGTACCAAAGGAATGAAAGAAAGGGAGATGTATCTTCTGCTCCGAACGAGCTGTAATGCCCACGTGTGGACGTCTCAGGGAAGGGGTGAAATCTGCGGACAGACACCTTCTTTTCTCCTCAGAGCTCCTGTTCACCTTCGCCCCACGCTTCCACGCATCCAGGAAAGCTACAGACCTCGTTTCACAGCCTCCCGGCGTCGAAAACGAGGAATTCCACTGAACCTGCCGGCATGAGGGAACAAGCAAAATAAAATTGAGCGACGCTACCCCTTCTTACCCTGACTCAAGGGAAAACACGGAGGGGAACGCACAGACGGCTGCGAGCGCAGGGACCAGCGGCGCTCAGGGGGAAGAGGCCGGGGCCGGGCTGCCCTCTCGGCCCCACATCGGCTCCCGCCAGGCAGGGCGGGAAGACCGGAGGTTGCGGCCCCGCTCCCCTTCCCCCAGGCGGCCCCTCGGGGGCGGGCGATGGCCGGACCCCACCGCCGCCCTCCCGCCCCGCG